>CM076847.1:35030808-35061371 GCA_039519185.1 Astragalus membranaceus
AGTCGCGCAGGCGGGTGTCATGTTAAAAAGTTTGTTGTGCGATATATCGGGGTTAGCGTTCGCGCAGTCGGTGTCGTATGGATTATAACACGTTCACCGGGTTTTAGCGTTCGCGCAGGCGGGGTGTCGTGTAAGTTAAAAAGAATTCATAACTGGACCGAGAGTGCTAGTAGGGTCTCGGTTAGAACTCACTGAGATTGTATCTCATTGTTTATATGTTGTTGTTTTACAGATAAACAGGTACAGAAGAAACCTCAGAGGCACGGTAGGTGGCCCCGGGAGATGGATGATGACTTAGCTTTATGTTTAAGTTTATTTTCCTTCGGTTGTCCATGTATCACAGCACTATGGCATTAGTGTTATGTTTATCTTTCATTCCGCTTTCTTGTATGACTCTGACTACCATAGTTGCTGACAGTTATGGTCTGAGTACCGTATGGTCTTATTTGTGTATAAGACGGTTATGTTATATTTCAGCAAAAATTTTATAGTGGTATTCAGTGTCTGAGCAGGAAATATTATCTCTGATGTATGATTAATGTGCACTTGGGTATTTTTAACAAATAAAAATACCGGGTGTTTACAGTTGGTATCAGAGCGGTTCGACCTAGTCGGACTTAGCTTTTAGGGTCCTTGCTTCCTCCAGTCGTGATTTTCTTATTATGCTATTAGACATTGAGCTTGATCAACTTAATACTTTGTGCATATTTCGCAGAATCATGGCCAGAAGAGGTAGAGGCGTTCCTCCTCCTGTTGATCCGAACTTTGAGTGGATGCAGAATGTCATTGAGAATCAGCAAAAGATGATGCAGGATATTTGCAAATGCAGCATGACCAAATGGGTCTGCAACAGCCCAATTTTCAACCTCATCAAGAAGATCCTAACCGGACATATTTCCAATTTCAAAAGATGAAGCCCCGACTTACAAAGGTGGACCGGATCCAATGACTGCCTATTACTGGATTGACTCAATGGAGAAATTTTCAAACCTTGCAATGCGGGGAAGAAGAGAAGGTAATGTGTGCGGCAAATGTGCTCAATGAAGATGCCCACACCTGGTGGTGTAATGCAAGACAAATGATGGAACTCCAAGGAACTCCCCTCACTTGGGACAACTTCAAGGAATTGTTTCTGAAGCAATATTTCCCTTCGGTGAAGAAGCTGAGTAAACAAGCAGAGTTTGTGAATCTTAAGCAAGGTGATTTGTCAATTGGGGAATATGCTGCGAAATTTGAAAGACTGTCTCAGTTCTATGAGTTGGGGAGGTATGCCCCAAATGATATGTGGAAAATGCAAATGTTCAAAGAAGGTCTCCGAGCTGATGTGAGTCAAGGACTCAGTTCTTACACTCTGGTTAATTATCCTTCGTTAGTGCAACAAGCATATGTTGTTGAGGAGGATCTGAGGAAAATGTATGCTGAAAGGAAAGATTATTGGAAGGGCAAGAAGAAGGTGGCTGAATCTTCTACACCAAACAGACAATTCAAGGGAAACGATTACAAAGGGAAGCAGGTGCAAACGTCTGATCCACCAAAGTATAAAAACTGTACGAAATGCGGAAGGTATCACCGTGGCGAGTGTCCACAAAGATCCAATCGGTGCTATCATTGCAATGAAGAGGGCCACTATGCAAATCAGTGCCCAGCCAAGAAAAATTTCCAAGGAGCACCAAATGCTCCTAAGCAGGGGCGAATCAACACATTGGATGCTCGAACCATCACACCTACTGATAATCTTCTGAGGGGTCCGGGATCTCTTTTTAATAACTCAGTCAATATTTTATATGATTCCGGTGCAACTCATTGTTTTATATCACAAGCGTGTGTGGATCGGTTGGGTTTAGCATTATCTGAGCTATCCGAACCGATAACTATTTTAACTGCTGCCAAGGGTCGTGTCCAGACCCAATCATTGTGTGAAAATTGCCTACTTGTCATAGGGGACAGACAATTTGTTGTGAAATTTATCTGCTTGCCTATGAGAAGTATGGACATTGTTCTGGGTATGAATTGGATGGCTGAAAATCATGTAACAATCAACTCTGCCGATCGGACCATTAGCTTCGCCTCTGAATCCGTAGGGTTGACACAGGCAGATTTCGAAGCAACGATCTCTTACACCGAAGCAAGCCAGTCATTATGTTGTCTGCATCTACTGAAACGGGTTTAGACCTGTCATCTGTGCAAGTGGTAAATGAATTTCTAGATGTCTTTCTAGAGGAAGTTTCATCCTTACCTCCTGACCGAGAGGTAGAATTCTCAATAGAATTGATTCCTGGTACAGGATCGATATCTATTGCCCCTTATTGGATGTCTCCTTTAGAATTGAAGGAATTGAAGTCTCAGCTTGAAGAGTTAATATCGAAAAGGGGTGATTGGGTTATGTTTAGGAGCGAAGCTAGGAGCGGATTGAACGCGATTGGAAGCTCGGAAAGAAGTTAGAAGCGGTTCGGTGTTGATTGGGTTCGATTCGGTGGTTTTGACATCTCGGTGATTTCGGCTCGGCAACGACTCTCGCTTCAAGGGTGAGTTTTACTCACGTTTAGGCTTATTCCGTTTTGAAATGAATTGTGTGACTTGGTTTCGAAAGATTTTGAGTCGAAAACGTTATTTTGAAATATGTCGCGTTTTAACGAAATTCGTAATCGTTGAGTTTTTGATTGAATTGCTTGATTGTTTGATGTTGATTGGACTGGTATATTGTCTGGTACTGTCTGTTTTTGAGTTACGAATCGATCGGGGCGAGTTTCGGATTAATTGGAAAGCAAATTTTCTTAAAACAGGCCATTTTTGCAATGCTGTCAAATGAGCACGACCCGTGCGTCCAGGGGCACGACCCGTGCGCCTGGTTCTGTCTCAGTGTTTAAAAATGTCTGACAGGACACATGATCCGTGCGTCCAGGGGCACGACCCGTGCGCCTAGTTCTGTCCAAAATTTTCAAAGTGCCCGAAATGATTCCGTTTCAATTCCAATCCTTTCCTAATCCTTCCCTAACCCTTATAAAATGATATTAGGCTTATAATGCCATGATTTTGGGTATGTTTCAAAAAGGTTTTATCAAATACTTTTGATGTCCAAATCGTTTCAAAAGACCTAATAATAGTACACGTGTGTGGACATGTTTTATTGATAACAAAGCGGACTATGAGTCCTACGTGATAAAGTATAATACAAATGAACTAGGAGTTCATATGATTGTAGATATATATATTATATCGAGTTTGGGTGACGACCCATGTTGACATACAAGGCGGGGCAGTCATGATCCCTTATCCTAGGCCCTGTGCCATTAGGGAAAGTACTATTGGTAAGGGGGTTCACCGGGTTTTAGCGTTCGCGCAGGCGGTGTTATGTTAAAAAGTTGTTGTGCGATACACCGGGGTTAGCGTTCGCGCAGTCGGTGTCGTACTGAGTCATAACATGTACACCGGGGTTTAGCGTTCGCGCAGGCGGTGTCATGTTAAAAGTTTGTTGTGCGATATACCGGGGTTAGCGTTCGCGCAGTCGGTGTCGTACTGGATTATAACACGTTCACCGGGTTTTAGCGTTCGCGCAGGCGGTGTCGTGTAAGTTAAAAAGAATTCATAACTGGACCGAGAGTGCTAGTAGGGGTCTCGGTAGAACTCACTGAGATTGTATCTCATTGTTTATATGTTGTTGTTTTACAGATAAACAGGTACAGAAGAAACCTCAGAGGCACGAGTAGGTGGCCCCGGGAGATGGATGATGACTTAGCTTTATGTTTAAGTTTATTTTCCTTCGGTTGTCCATGTATCACAGCACTATGGCATTAGTGTTATGTTTATCTTTCATTCCGCTTTCTTGTATGACTCTGACTACCATAGTTGCTGACAGTTATGGTCTGAGTACCGTATGGTCTTATTTGTGTATAAGACGGTTATGTTATATTTCAGCAAAAATTTTATAGTGGTATTCAGTGTCTGAGCAGGAAATATTATCTCTGATGTATGATTAATGTGCACTTGGGTATTTTTAACAAATAAAAATACCGGGGTGTTACAGTTGGTATCAGAGCGGTTCGACCTAGTCGGACTTAGCTTTTAGGGTCCTTGCTTCCTCCAGTCGTGATTTTCTTATTATGCTATTAGACATTGAGCTTGATCAACTTAATACTTTGTGCATATTTCGCAGAATCATGGCCAGAAGAGGTAGAGGCGTTCCTCCTCCTGTTGATCCGAACTTTGAGTGGATGCAGAATGTCATTGAGAATCAGCAAAAGATGATGCAGGATATGTTGCAAATGCAGCATGACCAAATGGGTCTGCAACAGCCCAATTTTCAACCTCATCAAGAAGATCCTAACCGGACATATTTCCAATTTCAAAAGATGAAGCCCCCGACTTACAAAGGTGGACCGGATCCAATGACTGCCTATTACTGGATTGACTCAATGGAGAAAAATTTTCAAACCTTGCAATGCGGGGAAGAAGAGAAGGTAATGTGTGCAGCAAATGTGCTCAATGAAGATGCCCACACCTGGTGGTGTAATGCAAGACAAATGATGGAACTCTAAGGAACTCCCCTCACTTGGGACAACTTCAAGGAATTGTTTCTGAAGCAATATTTCCCTTCGGTGAAGAAGCTGAGTAAACAAGCAGAGTTTGTGAATCTTAAGCAAGGTGATTTGTCAATTGGGGAATATGCTGCGAAATTTGAAAGACTGTCTCAGTTCTATGAGTTGGGGAGGTATGCCCCAAATGATATGTGGAAAATGCAAATGTTCAAAGAAGGTCTCCGAGCTGATGTGAGTCAAGGACTCAGTTCTTACACTCTGGTTAATTATCCTTCGTTAGTGCAACAAGCATATGTTGCTGAGGAGGATCTGAGGAAAATGTATGCTGAAAGGAAAGATTATTGGAAGGGCAAGAAGAAGGTGGCTGAATCTTCTACACCAAACAGACAATTCAAGGGAAACGATTACAAAGGGAAGCAGGTGCAAACGTCTGATCCACCAAAGTATAAAAACTGTACGAAATGCGGAAGGTATCACCGTGGCGAGTGTCCACAAAGATCCAATCGGTGCTATCATTGCAATGAAGAGGGCCACTATGCAAATCAGTGCCCAGCCAAGAAAAATTTCCAAGGAGCACCAAATGCTCCTAAGCAGGGGCGAATCAACACATTGGATGCTCGAACCATCACACCTACTGATAATCTTCTGAGGGGTCCGGGATCTCTTTTTAATAACTCAGTCAATATTTTATATGATTCCGGTGCAACTCATTGTTTTATATCACAAGCGTGTGTGGATCGGTTGGGTTTAGCATTATCTGAGCTATCCGAACCGATAACTATTTTAACTGCTGCCAAGGGTCGTGTCCAGACCCAATCATTGTGTGAAAATTGCCTACTTGTCATAGGGGACAGACAATTTGTTGTGAAATTTATCTGCTTGCCTATGAGAAGTATGGACATTGTTCTGGGTATGAATTGGATGGCTGAAAATCATGTAACAATCAACTGTGCCGATCGGACCATTAGCTTCGCCTCTGAATCCGTAGGGTTGACACAGGCAGATTTCGAAGCAACGATCTCTTACACCGAAGCAAGCCAGTCATTATGTTGTCTGCATCTACTGAAACGGGTTTAGACCTGTCATCTGTGCAAGTGGTAAATGAATTTCTAGATGTCTTTCTAGAGGAAGTTTCATCCTTACCTCCTGACCGAGAGGTAGAATTCTCAATAGAATTGATTCCTGGTACAGGATCGATATCTATTGCCCCTTATAGGATGTCTCCTTTAGAATTGAAAGAATTGAAGTCTCAGCTTGAAGAGTTAATATCGAAAAGGTTTATCCGACCGAGTGCATCTCCATGGGGTGCTCCAGTATTGCTAGTTAAGAAGAAGGACGGAAGCATGAGGTTGTGTATTGACTACCGCCAACTCAACAAGGTGACGATTAAAAACAAATATCCATTGCCAAGGATAGACGATTTGCTTGACCAACTTCGAGGTGCCGTGGTATTTTCAAAAATTGATCTGAGATCGGGCTATCATCAAATAAAGGTACGAGCCTTAGATATTCCGAAGACAGCTTTCCGTACGAGGTATGGACATTACGAGTTCGTAGTAATGCCCTTCGGTTTGACTAATGCTCCAGCGGTATTCATGGATTACATGAACCGAGTATTCCACACTTATCTCGATCAGTTTGTGGTAGTTTTTATTGATGACATCTTGGTGTACTCTAAGACCATTGAGGACCATGTTCAACATCTCCGCATTGTTCTGAACGTACTCCGAGAAAAGAAATTGTATGCCAAGCCGTCGAAGTGTGACTTCTGGATGCCGGAAGTGAAGTTTTTGGGACACGTGATTTCCCAATCGGGAGTTACAGTGGATCCTAGTAAGGTGGAAGCGGTGATGAACTGGGAACGACCAACATCTGTCACTGAAATAAGAAGTTTCTTGGGTCTAGCTGGTTACTATAGGAGGTTTATTCAGGGTTTTTCACAATTGGTTCTTCCACTCACTCGGTTAACTCGTAAGGCCCAACCGTTTATATGGGATGCCGATTGTGAGGAATGTTTTCAAGACTTGAAGGTTAGGTTGACTTCTGCTCCAATCCTAAGTCTTCCGGATCCGTCTTTGGAATTCCAAATTTACAGTGATGCTTCTGGAAAGGGTTTAGGATGTGTTCTAATGCAAACCAACAAGTTGTAGCTTATGCCTCCAGACAGTTGAAGACTCATGAAGAGAATTATCCGACTCATGATTTGGAGTTGGCAGCTATTGTGTACGCACTGAAGATTTGGAGACATTACCTATATGGGTCTCGTTTCGAAGTCTTTAGTGATCATAAAAGTTTGAAATATTTGTTTGATCAGAAGGAGTTAAATAACAGGCAGAGAAGGTGGGTGGAATTTCTGAAGGATTATGACTTCGAATTGAAGTATCATCCAGGAAAATCTAATGTTGTAGCTGATGCACTAAGTAGGAAATCCATTCACATAGCAGAGTTTATGATGCATGAAATGAAATTGTTGGAGTCCTTTAGGGACTTAAATTTGAATGCAAGATCAAGGAAGAACCGGTTAGTGTTGAGCCATATGAGGATCTCCAGTTCATTAAGGGGTTTTATTCGCTTAGCGCAGGAAATTGATGTGAAGCTACAATCACAAATTGTTGCCAGATTTTACTGAGGATAGTGATGGAGTTATATGTTTCAACGGTAGGATCTGTGTGCCAGATAATGAAGATATTAAAAAGCAAGTGCTAGAAGAAGCACACCGAAGTTTATTTTCTGTACATCCTGGATCCACCAAGATGTATAGAGATTTAAAGCAGATGTATTGGTGGCAAGGAATGAAGTTAGAGATTGCTGAATTTGTATCAAAGTGCTTAACTTGCCAAAGAGTTAAGATAGAACATCAGAAGCCTGCTGGTCTGCTACGGCCACTAGATGTGCCAATGTGGAAATGGGAAGACATTTCCATGGATTTTGTAATGGCATTGCCAAGGTCTCAAGCCGGTAACGACTCCATTTGGGTAGTTGTGGATCGGTTAACCAAATCAGCTCATTTTATTCCAGTTCGTTCTAGCAGTAAAGTATCCAAGTTAGCTGAGGTGTATTTGAAGAACATAGTAAGGCTACATGGGGTTCCTACCAGTATAGTGTCGGATCGAGATCCGAACTTCACTTCTCGATTTTGGAAAGCTCTGAATGAAGCATTGGGGACTAAAGTACTTCTTAGTACCGCTTATCACCCGCAGACAGATGGTCAGACCGAGAGGACTATCCAGACATTAGAGGATATGCTTCGGGCTTCGGTACTTGATAACGGGAAGAAATGGGAGGATCATCTTCCATTGGTGGAATTCTCTTACAACAACAGTTATCATTCCAGTATCGGAATGGCACCTTTTGAAGCTTTGTACGGTAGGAAATGTAGAACTCCATTGTGTTGGTGGGAAGTCGGTGAGAACCGATTGTTAGGACCCGAGGTGATCCATGACACTACTGAAAAGATCCGCCAGATCAGAGAAAGAATGAAAGCTGCTCAGAGTAGGCAAAAGAGTTATGCCGACAAAAGGAGAAGGCCGTTAGAGTTTGAGTCGGGTGATCATGTGTTTTTGAGATTGTCACCAACAATTGGCACAGGTAGGGCATTACGGGTGAAGAAACTCAGTCCTCAGTATATTGGACCCTTCCAAATTATCGAGCGAGTTGGGCCTCTCGCATACCGTATTGCTTTACCTCCGCCATTGTCAAATCTGCATGACGTATTCCATGTGTCTCAGTTGCGGAAGTACATTCCCGATCCAAGTCAACCGTTAGATTTTGAAACGATTGACCTTCGACCAGACTTGTCTTTCCAACCTCATCCAAATTACATCATGGAACGTGGCGAGAGGACGCTACGGACGAAGTCAATCCCCATTGTCAAGGTGGTTTGGGATGGTTTTTCCGTCGAGGAAGCTACTTGGGAGTTGGAGGACGATATGCGGACTCAGTATCCGTATTTGTTTTCTTGAGGTACGTTGTGTTTAATTTTGAGGACAAAATTCTTTTAAGTGGGGGAGAATGTAACATCCTCAAAATAATTAGGCGAATTATTTGGATGTTAACCCAATAGGAATAATTTAGTACTTGACTGGTAAATTTATTGAGTGCTAAAATTATTTATTGGATGATATTATATCGTTAACCGGATAATACGGGTCAAGGAAGTTTTGGAATCGAAATAAGGGATTAAGATCAATATGGTAATTGGACCACGCTACCACTTATTTATTAATTACATATGTGTGTGTGTGTTGAAAGAAAGAAAAGAAAAGAAAGGAACGCGTGAAGAGAGGAGAAAAGAAGCAGAGAAGAGAAGACAAAGGAGAGGAGGAAAGAAGAAGAAAGAAGAAGAGATTGTGGGAGCATTACTCATCCCCAAGGTCCCAAATTTCATCACCATCTTCATCTCATCTCTCTCATCAAAACCCATATCCTTGGTAAGCTTCTCCTCCATTTCTCCCCTTTTTTTTGACCTACGAATTTAGGGGGGGTTTTTGTTGGAAATTTGTTGAAATCAAGGATTGATAGGTGGTGTTGGTGATTGGGTTATGTTTAGGAGCGAAGCTAGGAGCGGATTGAACGCGATTGGAAGCTCGGAAAGAAGTTAGAAGCGGTTCGGTGTTGATTGGGTTCGATTCGGTGGTTTTGACATCTCGGTGATTTCGGCTCGGCAACGACTCTCGCTTCAAGGGTGAGTTTTACTCACGTTTAGGCTTATTCCGTTTTGAAATGAATTGTGTGACTTGGTTTCGAAAGATTTTGAGTCGAAAACGTTATTTTGAAATATGTCGCGTTTTAACGAAATTCGTAATCGTTGAGTTTTTGATTGAATTGCTTGATTGTTTGATGTTGATTGGACTGGTATATTGTCTGGTACTGTCTGTTTTTGAGTTAGGAATCGATCGGGGCGAGTTTCAGATTAATCGGAAAGCAAATTTTCTTAAAACAGGCCATTTTTGCAATGCTGTCAAATGAGCATGACCCGTGCGTCCAGGGGCACGACCCGTGCGCCTGGTTCTGTCTCAGTGTTTAAAAATGTCTCACAGGACACACGATCCGTGCGTCCAGGGGCACGACCCGTGCGCCTAGTTCTGTCCAAAATTTTCAAAGTGCCCGAAATGATTCCGTTTCAATTCCAATCCTTTCCTAATCCTTCCCTAACCCTTATAAAATGATATTAGGCTTATAATGCCATGATTTTGGGTATGTTTCAAAAAGGTTTTATCAAATACTTTTGATGTCCAAATCGTTTCAAAAGACCTAATAATAGTACACGTGTGCGGACATGTTTTATTGATAACAAAGCGGACTATGAGTCCTACGTGATAAAGTATAATACAAATGAACTAGGAGTTCATATGATTGTAGATATATATATTATATCGAGTTTGGGTGACGACCCATGTTGACATACTAGGCGGGGCAGTCATGATCCCTTATCCTAGGCCTTGTGCCATTAGGGAAAGTACTATTGGTAAGGGGGTTCACCGGGTTTCAGCGTTCGCGCAGGCGGTGTTATGTTAAAAAGTTTTTGTGCGATACACCGGGGTTAGCGTTCGCGCAGTCGGTGTCGTACTGAGTCATAACATGTACACCGAGGTTTAGCGTTCGCGCAGGCGGTGTCATGTTAAAAGTTTGTTGTGCGATATACCGGGGTTAGCGTTCGCACAGTCGGTGTCGTACTGGATTATAACACGTTCACCGGGTTTTAGCGTTCGCGCAGGCGGTGTCGTGTAAGTTAAAAAGAATTCATAACTGGACCGAGAGTGCTAGTAGGGGTCTCGGTAGAACTCACTGAGATTGTATCTCATTGTTTATATGTTGTTGTTTTACAGATAAACAGGTACAGAAGAAACCTCAGAGGCACGAGTAGGTGGCCCCGGGAGATGGATGATGACTTAGCTTTATGTTTAAGTTTATTTTCCTTCGGTTGTCCATGTATCACAGCACTATGGCATTAGTGTTATGTTTATCTTTCATTCCGCTTTCTTGTATGACTCTGACTACCATAGTTGCTGACAGTTATGGTCTGAGTACCGTATGGTCTTATTTGTGTATAAGACGGCTATGTTATATTTCAGCAAAAATTTTATATTGGTATTCAGTGTCTGAGCAGGAAATATTATCTCTGATGTATGATTAATGTGCACTTGGGTATTTTTAACAAATAAAAATACCGGGGTAAGAAAAGGGCCCAGGATGTTACAAAAAAAGGCGCCTCTTTTTGTAACATCCTGGGCCATTTTCTTACTTAGTAGGCTACCCAGCGATGCACTCATGACCTTCTCTACCCCCCATGTAGAGTTTTTGCCTTCCGTGGGAATCGAACCTTGTACCCTGAGGCTTAGGTACAAGCTCAAGCCATTTTCTTACTTAGTAGGCAACCCAGCGATTTCGTACTTGTTTGTACCATTTCATACCATTTCGTATGATTTCGTACCAGTTCGGACCAAATCGTACGATTTGGCCCATATTGTATAAACTGGTACGAGTTCGTACCTCTTTGTTCCATTTAGTACCATTTCGTGTGATTTTGTACCAGTTCGGACCAAATCCTACGATTTGGCCCATATTGTACATACTCGTACGAGTTCGTACCATTTTTTCGTGTTCATACTAGTTCATACCATTTCGTACCTTTTCATACCATTTCATGTGATTTCGTCCTAGTTCGGACCAAAGTGTACAATTTGGCCCATATTGTACATACTCGGACGAGTTCGTACCTGTTTGTTCCATTTCATACCATTTCGTGTGATTTCGTACCAGTTCGGACCAAAGTGTACAATTTGGCCCATATTGTACATACTTGGACGAGTTCGTACCTGTTTGTTCCATTTCATACCATTTCGTGTGATTTTGTACCAGTTCGGACCAAATCGTACGATTTGGCCCAAATTATACAAACTTGTACGGGTTCGTACCAGATCGTACGATTTCGTACTTGTTTGTACCGTTTCATACCATTTCGTGTGATTTCGTACCAGATTGGACCAAATCGTACGATTTGGCCCATTTTGTATAAACTAGTACGATTTCGAACCATTTTTTCGAGTTCGTCATATTCATACCATTTCGTACGATTTCGTACCTGTTCGTACTAGTTTCGACCAAATCATACAATTTGGCCCATATTGTACCAACTCGTATGAGTTCGTACCTTTTTTTTCAAATTCGTAGCAGTTCGTACAATTTCGTACCTGTTTGTACCATTTCATACTATTTCGTATGATTTCGTACCAGTTCGCACCAAATCGTACGATTTGGCCCTTATTGTATAAACTGGTACGATTTCGTACCATTTTTTCGAATATGGAGTGGTTCGTACGATTTCGTACCTGTTCGTACCATTTCATACCATTTCGTATGATTTCGTACCAGTTCGGACCAAATTGTACGATTTGGCCCATATTGTATTAACCGCCACGAGTTCGTACCAGTTCGTACGATTTGGCCCATATTGTATAAACTGGTACGAGTTCGTACCATTTTTTCGAGTTCGTACCAGTTCGTACGATTTGACCCATATTGTACCAACTCGTACGAGTTCGTACCATTTTTTATGAGTGCGTACCAGTTCGTACAATTTCGTACCTGTTTGGACCATTTCATACCATTTAGTATGATTTCGTACCAGTTCGGACAAAATCGTACGATTTGGCCCATATTGTATATACTGGTTCGAGTTCGTACCATTTTTTCGAGTCCGTGCCAGTTCGTACGATTTCGTACCTGTTTGTACCATTTCATACCATTTCGCATGATTTCGTAC
This sequence comes from Astragalus membranaceus, assembly GCA_039519185.1. Classification (NCBI taxonomy): domain Eukaryota; kingdom Viridiplantae; phylum Streptophyta; class Magnoliopsida; order Fabales; family Fabaceae; genus Astragalus; species Astragalus membranaceus. The sequence continues at coordinate 35,043,109 of CM076847.1, forward strand.
CAGTTCGGACCAGATCGTACGACTTGGCCCATTTTGTATAAACTGGTACGATTTCGTTGCATTTTTTCGAGTTCGTACTAGTTCATACCAGTTCGTACGATTTCGTTCCTACTAATACCATTTCGTTGGATTTCGTACCAATTCGGACCAAATCGTACGATTTGGCCCATATTGTACATACTCGTACGAGTTCGTACCATTTTTTCGAGTTCGTACTAGTTCGTACGATTTCGTACCTGTTTGTACCATTTCATACCATTTCGGACCAAATCGCACTCTTTGGCCCATATTGTATAAACTGGTACGAGTTCGTACCTCTTTGTTCCATTTAGTACCATTTCGTGTGATTTTGTACCAGTTCGGACCAAATCCTACGATTTGGCCCATATTGTACATACTCGTACGAGTTCGTACCATTTTTTCGAGTTCGTACCATTTCGACGATTTCGTACCTGTTCATACCATTTCATGTGATTTCGTACTAGTTCGGACCAAAGTGTACAATTTGGCCCATATTGTACATACTCGGACGAGTTCGTACCTGTTTGTTCCATTTCATACCATTTCGTGTGATTTCGTACCAGTTCGGACCAAATTATACGATTTGTCCCATATTGTACATACTCGTACGAGTTCGTACCATTTTTTCGAGTTATACTAGTTCATACCATTTCGTACGATTTCGTACATGTTCAAACCATTTCGTGTGATTTCGTACCAGTTCGGACCAAAGTGTACAATTTGGCCCATATTGTACATACTTGGACGAGTTCGTACCTGTTTGTTCCATTTCATACCATTTCGTGTGATTTTGTACCAGTTCGGACCAAATCGTACTATTTGGCCCAAATTGTACAAACTTGTACGGGTTCGTACCAGTTCATACGATTTCGTACCTGTTTGTACCGTTTCATACTATTTCGTGTGATTTCGTACCAGGTCGGACCAAATCGTACGATTTGGCCCATTTTGTATAAACTAGTACTATTTCGAACCATTTTTTCGAGTTCGTACTATTCATACCATTTTGTACGTTTTCGTACCTGTTCGTACTAGTTTCGACCAAATCATACACTTTGGCCCATATTGTACCAACTCGTATGAGTTCGTACCATTTTTTTCAAATTCGTAGCAGTTCGTACAATTTCGTACATGTTTGTACCATTTCATACCATTTCGTATGATTTCGTACCAGTTCGCACCAAATCGTACGATTTGGCCCTTATTGTATAAACTGGTACGATTTCGTACCATTTTTTCGAATATGGAGTAGTTCGTACGATTTCGTACCTGTTCGTACCATTTCATACCATTTCGTATGATTTCGTACCAGTTCGGACCAAATCGTACGATTTGGCCCATATTGTATTAACTGGCACGAGTTCATACCATTTGTTCGAGTTCGTACCAGTTCGTACGATTTGGCCCATATTGTATAAACTGGTACGAGTTCGTACCATTTATTCGAGTTCGTACCATTTTTTATGAGTGCGTACCAGTTCGTACAATTTCGTACCTGTTTGGACCATTTCATACCATTTAGTATGATTTCGTACCAGTTCGGACAAAATCGTACGATTTGGCCCATATTGTATATACTGGTACGAGTTCGTACCATTTTTTCGAGTCCGTTCCAGTTCGTACGATTTCGTACCTGTTTGTACCATTTCATACCATTTCGCATGATTTCGTACCAGTTCGGACCAGATCGTACGACTTGGCCCATTTTGTATAAACTGGTACGATTTCGTTCCATTTTTTCGAGTTCGTACTAGTTCATACCAGTTCGTACGATTTCGTACCTGTTAATACCATTTCGTTGGATTTCTTACCAGTTCGGACCAAATCGTACGATTTGGCCCATATTGTACATACTCGTACGAGTTCGTACCATTTTTTCGAGTTCGTACCTGTTAGTACGATTTCGTACATGTTTGTACCATTTCATACCATTTCGGACCAAATCGTACGATTTGGCCCATATTGTATAAACTGGTACGAGTTCGTACCTCTTTTTTCCATTTAGTACCATTTCGTGTGATTTTGTACCAGTTCGGACCAAATCCTACGATTTGGCCCATATTGTACATACTCGTACGAGTTCGTACCATTTTTTCGAGTTCATACTAGTTCATACCATTTCGTACGATTTCGTACCTGTTCATACCATTTCATGTGATTTCGTACTAGTTCGGACCAAAGTGTACAACTTGGCCCATATTGTACATACTCGGACGAGTTCGTACCTGTTTGTTCCATTTCATACCATTTCGTGTGATTTCGTACCAGTTCGGACCAAATCCTACGATTTGGCCCATATTGTACATACTCGTACGAGTTCGTACCATTTTTTCGAGTTCATACTAGTTCATACGATAGCGTACCTTTTCATACCATTTCATGTGATTTCGTCCTAGTTCGGACCAAAGTGTACAATTTGGCCCATATTGTACATACTCGGACGAGTTCGTACCTGTTTGTTCCATTTCATACCATTTCGTGTGATTTCGTACCAGTTCGGACCAAAGTGTACAATTTGGCCCATATTGTACATACTTGGACGAGTTCGTACCTGTTTGTTCCATTTCATACCATTTCGTGTGATTTTGTACCAGTTCGGACCAAATCGTACGATTTGGCCCCAAATTATACAAACTTGTACGGGTTCGTACCAGATCGTACGATTTCGTACTTGTTTGTACCGTTTCATACCATTTCGTGTGATTTCGTACCAGATCGGACCAAATCGTATGATTTTGCCCATTTTGTATAAACTAGTACGATTTCGAACCATTTTTTCGAGTTCGTCATATTCATACCATTTCGTACGATTTCGTACCTGTTCGTACTAGTTTCGACCAAATCATACAATTTGGCCCATATTGTACCAACTCGTATGAGTTCGTACCTTTTTTTTCAAATTCGTAGCAGTTCGTACAATTTCGTACCTGTTTGTACCATTTCATACTATTTCGTATGATTTCGTACCAGTTCGCACCAAATCGTACGATTTGGCCCTTATTGTATAAACTGGTACGATTTCGTACCATTTTTTCGAATATGGAGTGGTTCGTACGATTTCGTACCTGTTCGTACCATTTCATACCATTTCGTATGATTTCGTACCAGTTCGGACCAAATCGTACGATTTGGCCCATATTGTATTAACCGCCACGAGTTCGTACCAGTTCGTACGATTTGGCCCATATTGTATAAACTGGTACGAGTTCGTACCATTTTTTCGAGTTCGTACCAGTTCGTACGATTTGGCCCATATTGTACCAACTCGTACGAGTTCGTACCATTTTTTATGAGTGCGTACCAGTTCGTACAATTTCGTACCTGTTTGGACCATTTCATACCATTTAGTATGATTTCGTACCAGTTCGGACAAAATCGAACGATTTGGCCCATATTGTATATACTGGTTCGAGTTCGTACCATTTTTTCGAGTCCGTGCCAGTTCGTACGATTTCGTACCTGTTTGTACCATTTCATACCATTTCGCATGATTTCGTACCAGTTCGGACCAGATCGTACGACTTGGCCCATTTTGTATAAACTGGTACGATTTCGTTGCATTTTTTCGAGTTCGTACTAGTTCATACCAGTTCGTACGATTTCGTTCCTACTAATACCATTTCGTTGGATTTCGTACCAATTCGGACCAAATCGTACGATTTGGCCCATATTGTACATACTCGTACGAGTTCGTACCATTTTTTCGAGTTCGTACTAGTTCGTACGATTTCGTACCTGTTTGTACCATTTCATACCATTTCGGACCAAATCGTACTCTTTGGCCCATATTGTATAAACTGGTACGAGTTCGTACCTCTTTGTTCCATTTAGTACCATTTCGTGTGATTTTGTACCAGTTCGGACCAAATCCTACGATTTGGCCCATATTGTACATACTCGTACGAGTTCGTACCATTTTTTCGAGTTCATACCATTTCGTACGATTTCGTGCCTGTTCATACCATTTCATGTGATTTCGTACTAGTTCGGACCAAAGTGTACAATTTGGCCCATATTGTACATACTCGGACGAGTTCGTACCTATTTGTTCCATTTCATACCATTTCGTGTGATTTCGTACCAGTTCGGACCAAATTATACGATTTGTCCCATATTGTACATACTCGTACGAGTTCGTACCATTTTTTCGAGTTATACTAGTTCATACCATTTCGTACGATTTCGTACATGTTCAAACCATTTCGTGTGATTTCGTACCAGTTCGGACCAAAGTGTACAATTTGGCCCATATTGTACATACTTGGACGAGTTCGTACCTGTTTGTTCCATTTCATACCATTTCGTGTGATTTTGTACCAGTTCGGACCAAATCGTACGATTTGGCCCAAATTGTACAAACTTGTACGGGTTCGTACCAGTTCGTACGATTTCGTACCTGTTTGTACCGTTTCATACCATTTCGTGTGATTTCGTACCAGGTCGGACCAAATCGTACGATTTGGCCCATTTTGTATAAACTAGTACTATTTCGAACCATTTTTTCGAGTTCGTACTATTCATACCATTTCGTACGTTTTCGTACCTGTTCGTACTAGTTTCGACCAAATCATACACTTTGGCCCATATTGTACCAACTCGTACGAGTTCGTACCATTTTTTTCAAATTCGTAGCAGTTCGTACAATTTCGTACCTGTTTGTACCATTTCATACCATTTCGTATGATTTCGTACCAATTCGCACCAAATCGTACGATTTGGCCCTTATTGTATAAACTGGTACGATTTCGTACCATTTTTTCGAATTCGGAGTAGTTCGTACGATTTCGTACCTGTTTGTACCATTTCATACCATTTCGTATGATTTCGTACCAGTTCGGACCAAATCGTACGATTTGGCCCATATTGTATTAACTGGCACGAGTTCATACCATTTGTTCGAGTTCGTACCAGTTCGTACGATTTGGCCCATATTGTATAAACTGGTACGAGTTCGTACCATTTTTTCGAGTTTGTACCAGTTCGTACGATTTGGCCCATATTGTACCAACTCGTACGAGTTCGTACCATTTTTTATGAGTGCGTACCAGTTCGTACAATTTCGTACCTGTTTGGACCATTTCATACCATTTAGTATGATTTCGTACCAGTTCGGACAAAATCGTACGATTTGGCCCATATTGTATATACTGGTACGAGTTCGTACCATTTTTTCGAGTCCGTACCAGTTCGTACGATTTCGTACCTGTTAGTACCATTTCATACCATTTCGTATGATTTCGTACCAGTTCGGACCAGATCGTACGACTTGGCCCATATTGTATAAACTGGTACGTTTTCGTACCATTTTTTCGAGTTCGTACTAGTTCATACCATTTCGTACTATTTCGTACCTGTTAATACCATTTCGTTGGATTTCGTACCAGTTCGGACCAAATCGTACGATTAGGCCCATATTGTACATACTCGTACGAGTTCGTACCATTTTTTCGAGTTCGTACTAGTTCGTACGATTTCGTACTTGTTTGTACCATTTCATACCATTTCGTATGATTTCGTACCAGTTCGGACCAAATCGTACGATTTGGCCCATATTGTATAAACTGGTACGAGTTCGTACCTCTTTGTTCCATTTAGTACCATTTCGTGTGATTTTGTACCAGTTCGGACCAAATCCTACGATTTGGCCCATATTGTACATACTCGTACGAGTTCGTACCATTTTTTCGAGTTCATACTAGTTCATACCATTTCGTACCTTTTCATACCATTTCATGTGATTTCGTCCTAGTTCGGACCAAAGTGTACAATTTGGCCCATATTGTACGTACTCGGACGAGTTCGTACCTGTTTCTTCCATTTCATACCATTTTGTGTGATTTCGTACCAGTTCGGACCAAAGTGTACAATTTGGCCCATATTGTACATACTTGGACGAGTTCGTACCTGTTTGTTCCATTTCATACCATTTCGTGTGATTTTGTACCAGTTCGGACCAAATCGTACGATTTGGCCCAAATTATACAAACTTGTACGGGTTCGTACCAGATCGTACGATTTCGTACTTGTTTGTACCGTTTCATACCATTTCGTGTGATTTGGTACCAGATCGGACCAAATCGTACGATTTGGCCCATTTTGTATAAACTAGTACGATTTCGAACCATTTTTTCGAGTTCGTCATATTCATACCATTTCGTACGATTTCGTACCTGTTCGTACTAGTTTCGACCAAATCATACAATTTGGCCCATATTGTACCAACTCGTACGAGTTCGTACCATTTTTTTCAAATTCGTAGCAGTTCGTACAATTTCGTACATGTTTGTACCATTTCATACCATTTCGTATGATTTCGTACCAGTTCGCACCAAATCGTACGATTTGGCCCTTATTGTATAAACTGGTACGATTTCGTACCATTTTTTCGAATATGGAGTAGTTCGTACGATTTCGTACCTGTTCGTACCATTTCATACCATTTCGTATGATTTCGTACCAGTTCGGACCAAATCGTACGATTTGGCCCATATTGTATTAACTGGCACGAGTTCGTACCATTTGTTCGAGTTCGTACCAGTTCGTACGATTTGGCCCATATTGTATAAACTGGTACGAGTTCGTACCATTTTTTCGAGTTCGTACCAGTTCGTACGATTTGGCCCATATTGTACCAACTCGTACGAGTTCGTACCATTTTTTATGAGTGCGTACCAGTTCGTACAATTTCGTACCTGTTTGGACCATTTCATACCATTTAGTATGATTTCGTACCAGTTCGGACAAAATCGTACGATTTGGCCCATATTGTATATACTGGTACGAGTTCGTACCATTTTTTCGAGTCCGTGCCAGTTCGTACGATTTCGTACCTGTTTGTACCATTTCATACCATTTCGCATGATTTCGTACCAGTTCGGACCAGATCGTACGACTTGGCCCATTTTGTATAAACTGGTACGATTTCGTTCCATTTTTTCGAGTTCGTACTAGTTCATACCAGTTCGTACGATTTCGTACCTGTTAATACCATTTCGTTGGATTTCTTACCAGTTCGGACCAAATCGTACGATTTGGCCCATATTGTACATACTCGTACGAGTTCGTACCATTTTTTCGAGTTCGTACCTGTTAGTACGATTTCGTACCTGTTTGTACCATTTCATACCATTTCGGACCAAATCGTACGATTTGGCCCATATTGTATAAACTGGTACGAGTTCGTACCTCTTTGTTCCATTTAGTACCATTTCGTGTGATTTTGTACCAGTTCGGACCAAATCCTACGATTTGGCCCATATTGTACATACTCGTACGAGTTCGTACCATTTTTTCGAGTTCATACTAGTTCATACCATTTCGTACGATTTCGTACCTGTTCATACCATTTCATGTGATTTCGTACTAGTTCGGACCAAAGTGTACAACTTGGCCCATATTGTACATACTCGGACGAGTTCATACCTGTTTGTTCCATTTCATACCATTTCGTGTGATTTCGTACCAGTTCGGACCAAATCCTACGATTTGGCCCATATTGTACATACTCGTACGAGTTCGTACCATTTTTTCGAGTTCATACTAGTTCATACAATAGCGTACCTTTTCATACCATTTCATGTGATTTCGTCCTAGTTCGGACCAAAGTGTACAATTTGGCCCATATTGAACATACTCGGACGAGTTCGTACCTGTTTGTTCCATTTCATACCATTTCGTGTGATTTCGTACCAGTTCGGACCAAAGTGTACAATTTGGCCCATATTGTACATACTTGGACGAGTTCGTACCTGTTTGTTCCATTTCATACCATTTCGTGTGATTTTGTACCAGTTCGGACCAAATCGTACGATTTGGCCCAAATTATACAAACTTGTACGGGTTCGTACCAGATCGTACGATTTCGTACTTGTTTGTACCGTTTCATACCATTTCGTGTGATTTCGTACCAGATCGGACCAAATCGTACGATTTGGCCCATTTTGTATAAACTAGTACGATTTCGAACCATTTTTTCGAGTTCGTCATATTCATACCATTTCGTACGATTTCGTACCTGTTCGTACTAGTTTCGACCAAATCATACAATTTGGCCCATATTGTACCAACTCGTACGAGTTCGTACCTTTTTTTTCAAATTCGTAGCAGTTCGTACAATTTCGTACCTGTTTGTACCATTTCATACTATTTCGTATGATTTCGTACCAGTTCGCACCAAATCGTACGATTTGGCCCTTATTGTATAAACTGGTACGATTTCGTACCATTTTTTCGAATATGGAGTGGTTCGTACGATTTCGTACCTGTTCGTACCATTTCATACCATTTCGTATGATTTCGTACCAGTTCGGACCAAATAGTACGATTTGGCCCATATTGTATTAACTGCCCCGAGTTCGTACCAGTTCGTACGATTTGGCCCATATTGTATAAACTGGTACGAGTTCGTACCATTTTTTCGAGTTCGTACCAGTTCGTACGATTTGGCCCATATTGTACCAACTCGTACGAGTTCGTACCATTTTTTATGAGTGCGTACCAGTTCGTACAATTTCGTACCTGTTTGGACCATTTCATACCATTTAGTATGATTTCGTTCCAGTTCGGACAAAATCGTACGATTTGGCCCATATTGTATATACTGGTTCGAGTTCGTACCATTTTTTCGAGTCCGTGCCAGTTCGTACGATTTCGTACCTGTTTGTACCATTTCATACCATTCCTCATGATTTCGTACCAGTTCGGACCAGATCGTACGACTTGGCCCATTTTGTATAAACTGGTACGATTTCGTTGCATTTTTTCGAGTTCGTACTAGTTCATACCAGTTCGTACGATTTCGTTCCTATTAATACCATTTCGTTGGATTTCGTACCAATTCGGACCAAATCGTACGATTTGGCCCATATTGTACATACTCGTACGAGTTCGTACCATTTTTTCGAGTTCGTACTAGTTCGTACGATTTCGTACCTGTTTGTACCATTTCATACCATTTCGGACCAAATCGTACTCTTTGGCCCATATTGTATAAACTGGTACGAGTTCGTACCTCTTTGTTCCATTTAGTACCATTTCGTGTGATTTTGTACCAGTTCGGACCAAATCCTACGATTTGGCCCATATTGTACATACTCGTACGAGTTCGTACCATTTTTTCGAGTTCATACCATTTCGTACGATTTCGTACCTGTTCATACCATTTCATGTGATTTCGTACTAGTTCGGACCAAAGTGTACAATTTGGCCCATATTGAACATACTCGGACGAGTTCGTACCTGTTTGTTCCATTTCATACCATTTCGTGTGATTTCGTACCAGTTCGGACCAAATTATACGATTTGTCCCATATTGTACATACTCGTACGAGTTCGTACCATTTTTTCGAGTTATACTACTTCATACCATTTCGTACGATTTCGTACATGTTCAAACCATTTCGTGTGATTTCGTACCAGTTCGGACCAAAGTGTACAATTTGGCCCATATTGTACATACTTGGACGAGTTCGTACCTGTTTGTTCCATTTCATACCATTTCGTGTGATTTTGTACCAGTTCGGACCAAATCGTACGATTTGGCCCAAATTGTACAAACTTGTACGGGTTCGTACCAGTTCATACGATTTCGTACCTGTTTGTACCGTTTCATACTATTTCGTGTGATTTCGTACCAGGTCGGACCAAATCGTACGATTTGGCCCATTTTGTATAAACTAGTACTATTTCGAACCATTTTTTCGAGTTCGTACTATTCATACCATTTTGTACGTTTTCGTACCTGTTCGTACTAGTTTCGACCAAATCATACACTTTGGCCCATATTGTACCAACTCGTACGAGTTCGTACCATTTTTTTCAAATTCGTAGCAGTTCGTACAATTTCGTACCTGTTTGTACCATTTCATACCATTTCGTATGATTTCGTACCAGTTCGCACCAAATCGTACGATTTGGCCCTTATTGTATAAACTGGTACGATTTCGTACCATTTTTTCGAATTCGGAGTAGTTCGTACGATTTCGTACCTGTTTGTACCATTTCATACCATTTCGTATGATTTCGTACCAGTTCGGACCAAATCGTACGATTTGGCCCATATTGTATTAACTGGCACGAGTTCATACCATTTGTTCGAGTTCGTACCAGTTCGTACGATTTGGTCCATATTGTATAAACTGGTACGAGTTCGTACCATTTTTTCGAGTTCGTACCAGTTCGTACGATTTGGCCCATATTGTACCAACTCGTACGAGTTCGTACCATTTTTTATGAGTGCGTACCAGTTCGTACAATTTCGTACCTGTTTGGACCATTTCATACCATTTAGTATGATTTCGTACCAGTTCGGACAAAATCGTACGATTTGGCCCATATTGTATATACTGGTACGAGTTCGTACCATTTTTTCGAGTCCGTACCAGTTCGTACGATTTCGTACCTGTTAGTACCATTTCATACCATTTCGTATGATTTCGTACCAGTTCGGACCAGATCGTACGACTTGGCCCATATTGTATAAACTGGTACGATTTCGTACCATTTTTTCAAGTTCGTACTAGTTCATACCATTTCGTACTATTTCGTACCTGTTAATACCATTTCGTTGGATTTCGTACCAGTTCGGACCAAATCGTACGATTAGGCCCATATTGTACATACTCGTACGAGTTCGTACCATTTTTTCGAGTTCGTACTAGTTCGTACGATTTCGTACTTGTTTGTACCATATCATACCATTTCGTATGATTTCGTACCAGTTCGGACCAAATCGTACGATTTGGCCCATATTGTATAAACTGGTACGAGTTCGTACCTCTTGGTTCCATTTAGTACCATTTCGTGTGATTTTGTACCAGTTCGGACCAAATCCTACGATTTGGCCCATATTGTACATACTCGTACGAGTTCGTACCATTTTTTCGAGTTCATACCTAGTTCATACCATTTCGTACCTTTTCATACCATTTCATGTGATTTCGTCCTAGTTCGGACCAAAGTGTACAATTTGGCCCATATTGTACATACTCGGACGAGTTCGTACCTGTTTGTTCCATTTCATACCTTTAGTGTGATTTCGTACCAGTTCGGACCAAAGTGTACAATTTGGCCCATATTGTACATACTTGGACGAGTTCGTACCTGTTTGTTCCATTTCATACCATTTCGTGTGATTTTGTACCAGGTCGGACCAAATCGTACGATTTGGCCCAAATTATACAAACTTGTACGAGTTCGTACCAGATCGTACGATTTCGTACTTGTTTGTACCGTTTCATACCATTTCGTGTGATTTGGTACCAGATCGGACCAAATCGTACGATTTGGCCCATTTTGTATAAACTAGTACGATTTCGAACCATTTTTTCGAGTTCGTCATATTCATACCATTTCGTACGATTTCGTACCTGTTCGTACTAGTTTCGACCAAATCATACAATTTGGCCCATATTGTACCAACTCGTACGAGTTCGTACCATTTTTTTCAAATTCGAAGCAGTTCGTACAATTTCGTACATGTTTGTACCATTTCATACCATTTCGTATGATTTCGTACCAGTTCGCACCAAATCGTACGATTTGGCCCTTATTGTATAAACTGGTACGATTTCGTACCATTTTTTCGAATAGTTCGTACGATTTCGTACCTGTTTGTACCATTTCATACCATTTCTCATGATTTCGTACCAGTTCGGACCAGATCGTACGACTTGGCCCATTTTGTATAAACTGGTACGATTTCGTTCCATTTTTTCGAGTTCGTACTAGTTCATACCAGTTCGTACGATTTCGTACCTGTTAATACCATTTCGTTGGATTTCTTACCAGTTCGGACCAAATCGTACGATTTGGCCCATATTGTACAAACTCGTACGAGTTCATACCATTTTTTCGACTTCGTACCTGTTTGTACGATTTCGTACCTGTTTGTACCATTTCATACCATTTCGGACCAAATCGTACGATTTGGCCCATATTGTATAAACTGGTACGTGTTCGTACCTCTTTTTTCCATTTAGTACCATTTCGTGTGATTTTGTACCAGTTCGGACCAAATCCTACGATTTAGCCCGTATTGTACATACTCGTACGAGTTCGTACCATTTTTTCGAGTTCATACTAGTTCATACCATTTCGTACGATTTCGTACCTGTTCATACCATTTCATGTGATTTCGTACTAGTTCGGACCAAAGTGTACAATTTGGCCCATATTGTACATACTCGGACGAGTTCGTACCTGTTTGTTCCATTTCATACCATTTCGTGTGATTTCGTACCAGTTCGGACCAAATCCTACGATTTGGCCCATATTGTACATACTCGTTCGAGTTCGTACCATTTTTTCGAGTTCATACTAGTTCATACAATTTCGTACCTTTTCATACCATTTCATGTGATTTCGTCCTAGTTCGGACCAAAGTGTAAAATTTGACCCATATTGTACATACTCGGACGAGTTCGTACCTGTTTGTTCCATTTCATACCATTTCGTGTGATTTCGTACCAGTTCGGACCAAAGTGTACAATTTGGCCCATATTGTACATACTTGGACGAGTTCGTAACTGTTTGTTCCATTTCGTACCATTTCGGGTGATTTTGTACCAGTTCGGACCAAATCGTACGATTTGGCCCAAATTATACAAACTTGTACGGGTTCGTAACAGATCGTACGATTTCGTACTTGTTTGTAGCGTTTCATACCATTTCGTGTGATTTCGTACCAGATCGGACCAAATCGTACTATTTGGCCCATTTTGTATAAACTAGTACGATTTCGAACCATTTTTTCGAGTTCGTCATATTCATACCTGTTCGTACGATTTCGTACCTGTTCGTACTAGTTTCGACCAAATCATACAATTTGGCCCATATTGTACCAACTCGTACGAGTTCGTACCTTTTTTTTCAAATTCGTAGCAGTTCGTACAATTTCGTACATGTTTGTACCATTTCATACCATTTCGTATGATTTCGTACCAGTTCGCACCAAATCGTACGATTTGGCCCTTATTGTATAAACTGGTACGATTTCGTACCATTTTTTCGAATATGGAGTAGTTCGTACGATTTCGTACCTGTTTGTACCATTTCATACCATTTCGCATGATTTCATACCAGTTCGGACCAGATCGTACGACTTGGCCCATTTTGTATAAACTGGTACGATTTCGTTCCATTTTTTCGAGTTCGTACTAGTTCATACCAGTTCGTACGATTTCGTACCTGTTAATACCATTTCGTTGGATTTCTTACCAGTTCGGACCAAATCGTACGATTTGGCCCATATTGTACATACTCGTACGAGTTCGTACCATTTTTTCGAGTTCATACCTGTTTGTACGATTTCGTACCTGTTTGTACCATTTCAAACCATTTCGGACCAAATCGTACGATTTGGCCCATATTGTATAAACTGGTACGTGTTCGTACCTCTTTTTTCCATTTAGTACCATTTCGTGTGATTTTGTACCAGTTCGGACCAAATCCTACGATTTGGCCCATATTGTACATACTCGTACGAGTTCGTACCATTTTTTCGAGTTCATACTAGTTCATACCATTTCGTACGATTTCGTACCTGTTCATACCATTTCATGTGATTTCGTACTAGTTCGGACCAAAGTGTACAATCTGGCCCATATTGTACATACTCGGACGAGTTCGTACCTGTTTGTTCCATTTCATACCATTTCGTGTGATTTCGTACCAGTTCGGACCAAATCCTACGATTTGGCCCATATTGTACATACTCGTTCGAGTTCGTACCATTTTTTCGAGTTCATACTAGTTCATACAATTTCGTACCTTTTCATACCATTTCATGTGATTTCGTCCTAGTTCGGACCAAAGTGTACAATTTGACCCATATTGTACATACTCGGACGAGTTCGTACCTGTTTGTTCCATTTCATACCATTTCGTGTGATTTCGTACCAGTTCGGACCAAAGTGTACAATTTGGCCCATATTGTACATACTTGGACGAGTTCGTAACTGTTTGTTCCATTTCGTACCATTTCGTGTGATTTTGTACCAGTTCGGACCAAATCGTACGATTTGGCCCAAATTATACAAACTTGTACGGGTTCGTAACAGATCGTACGATTTCGTACTTGTTTGTACCGTTTCATACCATTTCGTGTGATTTCGTACCAGATCGGACCAAATCGTACGATTTGGCCCATTTTGTATAAACTAGTACGATTTCGAACCATTTTTTCGAGTTCGTCATATTCATACCTGTTCGTACGATTTCGTACCTGTTCGTACTAGTTTCGACCAAATCATACAATTTGGCCCATATTGTACCAACTCGTACGAGTTCGTACCTTTTTTTTCAAATTCGTAGCAGTTCGTACAATTTCGTACCTGTTTGTACCATTTCATACTATTTCGTATGATTTCGTACCAGTTCGCACCAAATCGTACGATTTGGCCCATATTGTATAAACTGGTACGATTTCGTACCATTTTTTCGAATATGGAGTGGTTCGTACGATTTCGTACCTGTTCGTACCATTTCATACCATTTCGTATGATTTCGTACCAGTTCGGACCAAATCGTACGATTTGGCCCATATTGTATTAACTGGCACGAGTTCGTACCAGTTCGTACGATTTGGCCCATATTGTATAAACTGGTACGAGTTCGTACCATTTTTTCGAGTTCGTACCAGTTCGTACGATTTGGCCCATATTGTACCAACTCGTACGAGTTCGTACCATTTTTTATGAGTGCGTACCAGTTCGTACAATTTCGTACCTGTTTGGACCATTTCATACCATTTAGTATGATTTCGTACCAGTTCGGACAAAATCGTACGATTTGGCCCATATTGTATATACTGGTACGAGTTCGTACCATTTTTTCGAGTCCGTGCCAGTTCGTACGATTTCGTACCTGTTTGTACCATTTCATACCATTTCGCATGATTTCGTACCAGTTCGGACCAGATCGTACGACTTGGCCCATTTTGTATAAACTGGTACGATTTCGTTGCATTTTTTCGAGTTCGTACTAGTTCATACCAGTTCGTACGATTTCGTTCCTATTAATACCATTTCGTTGGATTTCGTACCAGTTCGGACCAAATCGTACGATTTGGCCCATATTGTACATACTCGTACGAGTTCGTACCATTTTTTCGAGTTCGTACTAGTTCGTACGATTTCGTACCTGTTTGTACCATTTCATACCATTTCGGACCAAATCGTACGATTTGGCCCATATTGTATAAACTGGTACGTGTTCGTACCTCTTTGTTCCATTTAGTACCATTTCGTGTGATTTTGTACCAGTTCGGACCAAATCCTACGATTTGGCCCATATTGTACATACTCGTACGAGTTCGTACCATTTTTTCGAGTTCATACTAGTTCATACCATTTCGTACGATTTCGTACCTGTTCATACCATTTCATGTGATTTCGTACTAGTTCGGACCAAAGTGTACAATTTGGCCCATATTGTACATACTCGGACGAGTTCGTACCTGTTTGTTCCATTTCATACCATTTCGTGTGATTTCGTACCAGTTCGGACCATTATACGATTTGTCCCATATTGTACATACTCGTACGAGTTCGTACCATTTTTTCGAGTTATACTAGTTCATACCATTTCGTACGATTTCGTACATGTTCAAACCATTTCGTGTGATTTCGTACCAGTTCGGACCAAAGTGTACAATTTGGCCCATATTGTACATACTTGGACGAGTTCGTACCTGTTTGTTCCATTTCATACCAATTCGTGTGATTTTGTACCAGTTCGGACCAAATCGTACGATTTGGCCCAAATTGTACAAACTTGTACGGGTTCGTACCAGTTCGTACGATTTCGTACCTGTTTGTACCGTTTCATACCATTTCGTGTGATTTCGTACCAGGTCGGACCAAATCGTACGATTTGGCCCATTTTGTATAAACTAGTACTATTTCGAACCATTTTTTCGAGTTCGTACTATTCATACCATTTCGTACGTTTTCGTACCTGTTCGTACTAGTTTCGACCAAATCATACACTTTGGCCCATATTGTACCAACTCGTACGAGTTCGTACCATTTTTTTCAAATTCGTAGCAGTTCGTACAATTTCGTACCTGTTTGTACCATTTCATACCATTTCGTATGATTTCGTACCAGTTCGCACCGAATCGTACGATTTGGCCCTTATTGTATAAACTGGTACGATTTCGTACCATTTTTTCGAATTCGGAGTAGTTCGTACGATTTCGTACCTGTTTGTACCATTTCATACCATTTCGTATGATTTCGTACCAGTTCGGACCAAATCGTACGATTTGGCCCATATTGTATTAACTGGCACGAGTTCATACCATTTGTTCGAGTTCGTACCAGTTCGTACGATTTGGCCCATATTGTATAAACTGGTACGAGTTCGTACCATTTTTTCGAGTTCGTACCAGTTCGTACGATTTGGCCCATATTGTACCAACTCGTACGAGTTCGTACCATTTTTTATGAGTGCGTTCCAGTTCGTACAATTTCGTACCTCTTTGGACCATTTCATACCATTTAGTATGATTTCGTACCAGTTCGGACAAAATCGTACGATTTGGCCCATATTGTATATACTGGTACGAGTTCGTACCATTTTTTCGAGTCCGTACAAGTTCGTACGATTTCGTACCTGTTAGTACCATTTCATACCATTTCGTACGATTTCGTACCAGTTCGGACCAGATCGTACGACTTGGCCCATATTGTATAAACTGGTACGATTTCGTACCATTTTTTCAAGTTCGTACTAGTTCATACCATTTCGTACGATTTCGTACCTGTTAATACCATTTCGTTGGATTTCGTATCAGTTCGCACCAAATCGTACGATTTGGCCCATATTGTACATACTCGTACGAGTTCGTACCATTTTTTCGATTTCGTACTAGTTCGTACGATTTCGTACCTGTTTGTACCATTTCATACCATTTCGGACCAAATCGTACGATTTGGCCCATATTGTATAAACTGGTACGAGTTCGTACCTCTTTGTTCCATTTAGTACCATTTCGTGTGATTTTGTACCCGTTCGGACCAAATCCTACGATTTGGCCCATATTGTACATACTCGTACGAGTTCGTACCATTTTTTCGAGTTCATACTAGTTCATACCATTTCGTACGATTTCGTACCTGTTCATACCATTTCATGTGATTTCGTACTAGTTCGGACCAAAGTGTTCAATTTGGCCCATATTGTACATACTCGGACGAGTTCGTACCTGTTTGTTCCATTTCATACCATTTCGTGTGATTTCGTACCAGTTCGGACCAAATTGTACGATTTGGCCCATATTGTCTAAACTGGTACGAGTTCGTACCATTTTTTCGAATTCGTACCAGTTCGTACGATTTCGTACCTGTTTGTACCATTTCATACCATTTCGTATGATTTCGTACCAGTTCGGACCAAATCGTACGATGTGGCCCATATTGTATAAACTAGTAAGATTTCGTACCATTTTTTCGAGTTCGTACTAGTTCATACCATTTCGTACGATTTCGTACCTGTTAATACCACTTCATGGGATTTCGTACCAGTTCGGACCAAATCATACGATTTGGCCCATATTGTACATTCTCGTACAAGTTCGTACCATTTTTTCGAGTTATACTAGTTCATACCATTTCGTACGATTTCGTACGTGTTCATACCATTTCGTGTGATTTCGTACCAATTCGGACCAAAGTGTACAATTTGGCCCATATTGTACATGCTTGGACGAGTTCGTACCTGTTTGTTCCATTGCATACCATTTCGTGTGATTTTGTACTAGTTCGGACCAAATCGTACGATTTGGCCCAAATTATACAAACTTGTACGGGTTCGTACCAGATCGTACGATTTCGTACTTGTTTGTACCGTTTCATACCATTTCGTGTGATTTCGTACCAGGTCGGACCAAATCGTACGATTTGGCCCATTTTGTATAAACTAGTACGATTTCGAACCATTTTTTCGAGTTCGTACTATTCATATCATTTCGTACGTTTTCGTACCTGTTCGTACTAGTTTCGACCAAATCATACAATTTGGCCCATATTGTACCAACTCGTACGAGTTTGTACCATCTTTTTTTTTAAATTCGTAGCAGTTCGTACAATTTCGTACCTGTTTGTACTATTTCATACCATTTCGTATGATTTCGTACCAGTTCGCACCAAATCGTACGATTTGGCCCTTATTGTATAAACTGGTACGATTTCGTACCATTTTTTCGAATTCGGAGTAATTCGTACGATTTCGTACCTGTCCGT
>CM076847.1:35061871-35101641 GCA_039519185.1 Astragalus membranaceus
GCAAACTAGGAAAGACCGCGTTGATGATGAGACTTAAAAGAAGGATATTGACGCCACACTCAAGAAATAGATGAGAAGGTGAGTGATAAGTCATGGATTTTGATCGCCACAAGTTTCCTTGATAAGATCAATTTGGTTCTTTAACCCAAGAACACAAGGGAAGCTCTCACAAATGGAGGAAACTCAATTTTCATTCATATTCATAATCTGATTTGTGTAGTACAAAAGATCCCTATTTATAGGCTAAACTCACAACCTTTGGAAACCTAAAGTGACTCTTGAAATAAACTAAATAAATTTCCACTATCATGCATTTATCAAATAAATTGATAAGTGCATTTACATTATTCAATACCTAGTAAATAAACATAATTATAAAAATAAAACTCCACTAGTCATCATAATGACTTTACAAGCCTTTAAAACTGACAAACTAACTTAGGAAAGATCAAAAGACACCTAAAATTATTTAATTAAAATTAAATACGAAAATTAAAAATAAAATAGGAAATATTAGTTATTCCATGATTGCTTCTTATTGATGTGTTTTGGGTTCTAAAATGTTGGAGCTGAATATTTTTCTTTATAGAATTCCTTCCACATGCTTAGGGAACTCGTGCTCTCATCATTCTCCCATTCTTCGAAAGGATTTGTCCTCAAATCCAAACCTGCATAATAAACTAAAGGGTTATTTAAAAAAATTCTACAAATTTTCATTCCCCTTTGGTTTTTAAATGCATTCTTTTTCTTCCCCTTTGCAAACTTCCAATCTTTCACAATATCACCAACAGTATTTTTCTGTAGTTCTTCCTCTATTTCTTTGATTATCTTTTGTTCTCTCTCAGAAGTAGAAATTGTCTCTTCCTCTACTTCCTCTTCTACCTCCATTGGAGATAAAGATACTTGAGTAAATTGAATAGCATTAGAACTAGACAAAGAAATATTAGAGTGAATGGTTGGCGACTCTTGGACTTTACAAAGATGGTCACAAAATATTTCTGCAATCACTCTTTCTATTTTCTCCTCTAATTTTTTTTCTCTCAGTTTCTTCTTTTCTCTGAAGGCTAACTTTTCTACTCTTTCTGCCTCTTTTTTTAGCCCATTTTCATAAAGGTATTTCACATATGCAGGATCCATCACAAAATCTCTAATGTATATACCATAATCCCTTTGCCTTCCCTCCATCATAAACAAAAAAATAGTGAGTAGAACCTAAGCTTTGATACCAAATGATGGCAAACTAGGAAAGACCGCGTTGATGATGAGACTTAAAAGAAGGATATTGACGCCACACTCAAGAAATAGATGAGAAGGTGAGTGATAAGTCATGGATTTTGATCGCCACAAGTTTCCTTGATAAGATCAATTTGGTTCTTTAACCCAAGAACACAAGGGAAGCTCTCACAAATGGAGGAAACTCAATTTTCATTCATATTCATAATCTGATTTGTGTAGTACAAAAGATCCCTATTTATAGGCTAAACTCACAACCTTTGGAAACCTAAAGTGACTCTTGAAATAAACTAAATAAATTTCCACTATCATGCATTTATCAAATAAATTGATAAGTGCATTTACATTATTCAATACCTAGTAAATAAACATAATTATAAAAATAAAACTCCACTAGTCATCATAATGACTTTACAAGCCTTTAAAACCGACAAACTAACTTAGGAAAGATCAAAAGACACCTAAAATTATTTAATTAAAATTAAATACGAAAATTAAAAATAAAATAGGAAATATTAGTTATTCCATGATTGCTTCTTATTGATGTGTTTTGGGTTCTAAAATGTTGGAGCTGAATATTTTTCTTTATAGAATTCCTTCCACATGCTTAGGGAACTCGTGCTCTCATCATTTAAAATTAAATACGAAAATTAAAAATAAAATAGGAAATATTAGTTATTCCATGATTGCTTCTTATTGATGTGTTTTGGGTTCTAAAATGTTGGAGCTGAATATTTTTCTTTATAGAATTCCTTCCACATGCTTAGGGAACTCGTGCTCTCATCACCCTTCATGATTGGCGTTTTTATCAAATTGCCAAGGCCTTCCCAACAAGAGATGGCTAGCCTCCATATGAACTACATCACAAACAGCCACATCCTCATACACACCAATTGAAAAAGAAATTTCTACTATCTTATCAACAATCATTTCAATATCATTGACAAGCCATTGAAGTCTATATGGTTTGGGATGTGGTTTAGTTTCTAGTTGAAGCTTAGAAACCAACCTTGTGCTAGCAACATTAGTACAACTCCCACCATCAATAATAAGGGAACATACCTTGCCTTGTACGAGGCACCTTGAGTGAAATATGTTCTCCCTTTGTGTTGTATCCTCCTCCTTTACAGCGACCTCCAACAACCTTCTCATCATAAGTAACTCTCCACTAGGCATTTGGGTCTCCTCCTCCTCCAAATCCCCTTCATACTCTTCATCCCTTTCATCCTCCTCTGTAACCTCCTCTAAAAGAATAACTCTTTTGGTAGGACACTGTGAAGCTATGTGTCCTAATCCTTGGCACTTGAAACACTTGACAACCCGATTAGTTGAAACAACTTGAGAAGGACTAGTTGTAGTGTTTTTACCTTTTGGGTCAGCCGTGGTTTCTTTGGATGATGAACTTCCTTCACTCTTAACACTGCTCTTCCAATTTTGAGAATTGGTAGTAGTTGAGCTTCTTCTTATTTGGCCCTTCCTCTTGAGTTGTTGTTCTATTTTTGTGGCTTGATGAACCAAATCGTCTATTTGAACATAGTGTTGTAGTTCCACTATGTCACTAATATCACGATTTAGACCATGCAAGAATCTGGCCATGGTTGCTTCTTCATCCTCCTCCACATTTGCTCTAATTTTCGCCACCTCCATCTCCTTATAGTACTCATCAACACTTTTGTTGCCTTGGGTGAGTCGCTGTAATTTGTTGTGCAACTCTCTGTTGTAGTATGATGGAATGAATCTCTTCCTCATGAGCCTCTTCATCTCCTCCCATGTGGCAATGGCTGGCTCATCGTGCCTTCTCCTCTCCTTCGTCAATTGGTCCCACCACACCAAAGCATAATCTGTAAATTCAATAGAAGCAACCTGCACTTTTTGAAGATCAGTGTAATTGCTACAGGAAAAAATTTGTTCAATTTTGGTCTCCCATTCCAAATACACATCAGCATCATTTTTCCCAACAAACTGTGGTACTTTAATTTTTATACCACCCAACCTATCTTCTCTAGGTTCATCACGTCTTCTCCTCCGACCCTCCTCATCACTATTATTTTGTCTATTTTCTAATTGATCAATTCTCTCCTGTATACCTTCCACTTCCTCTTTCAAAAGTTCTCTCATTTTTGCCGTGAGGGCATCAAAAAGTAAACGATTTTGAGCATCCATAACTCTCACAGTTCTTTAAAGAAACCAGAAAAATGATCAAAACAAAGAAAACAATTTCAAATAATAATCCACACACACAAAAAGCTTTGGAAGGAAAAACAAAGTCTTGGAAAACAAAGTTTAAAGGATTAGAAGAAGAAAGGAAAATTTAGGCTAGGGAAGACAAACAACCAGAATTTGTTTTTTTTTCTTTTTTTTCTTTTTTTTTTTGATATACTTTTTTTTTTGACTCAAAAGCAAAGAAAATAATACACAAAGCTTGAAATTGTTGAACAAACTAGAACCTTGCTCTGATACCAAATGATGACCACCTTGTGGTGAAAATTGGTCATTTCTTTGATTTTCAATAGAAAGTCTGGTTGTTTCTTATGTTTTTGTATTTTTGGGTTTAGGATGGAAGAAAATGGAAAAGGAAACTTGAAATTTTCGTGGTCTTTGTAAAGTAGTGCTTATGCTCACACTAGTTAACAATGGGTGTGAATTTGGTGAAAGAAATGGAATGAAAGGAAAGGGGCGCCACCTTGTCTAATCCAAGACTAGGATAAGCCTATGAATGTGAGGATCACCACAAGAAAAGGAGTTCTTGATATGATCAAAGTTTGGCCCAATCCAGAACCTAGAGAGTATGAACTCAAAATGTTGTTAAAATCTTTGTTAAAAACTTCAGCTACACTTACACTCTCTATTTGTAATAAGAGAGTGCTTGTTGTTACAAAGAAAGAAGACCAAAAGCTATTACAATACCCTAAGCCTATGCTAATTTCGAAATTAGCTAATAGGAATCCTAAGCTAGTGTAATAAAACTCAATTACAAGTAATTACAAGCAATTCAAGTCTAGGAGTTGTTACACAAACACATATTAATGGAAATTACACTCTTTGATGCACTAATAATGAGATGTTGTAGAATAAATTCCATTGTCTTGTAACTCCTCTCTCCTTAATGTGCCTTTGATGAGATGTTGGAGAATTAATCCTATTGTCTTGTAACTCCTTGGCTTTGATTGTCATGAATGCCTTTCTTTGATTCCAACAATTATTGACTCTATCTCCACACTTGGAGTATGTGACTCCTACACCACTTGAAGTGGATTAAACACACCGAAAATAAATTAACTAAGTGCATGGTTCCCAAATATATCAATTGGTCACATGCAATTTTATTCAATTAAAATAGAAACTCCTTTTAAGTCATGCAACTAGCGCCTTCTCCATAGCTTGTATGACAAGCATGGTTTTTGGTGCAATTACTTCCTTGCCCTCATTTGAATTTGCCTTGGTGATGAACTGGACTAGACTTTCTTGGACTCTCCTTGCCCTTGCTCTAGTTATTGGACCTCCTAAGCTTTGCAAGGCATCTTGATGCTCTATGTCCTCATCAGTACAATATGGGACAAATCGTACGATTTGGTCCGAACTAGTACCAAATCCAACGAAATGGTATTAACAGGTACGAAATCGTACGAAATGGTATGAATTAGTATGAACTCGAAAAAATGGTACGAAATCGTACCAGTTTATACAATATGGGCAAGTCGTACGATTTGGTCCGAACTGGTACGAAATCATATGAAATGGTATGAAATGGTACTAACAGGTACGAAATCGTACGAACTGGTACGGACTCGAAAAAATGGTACGAACTCGTACCAGTATATACAATATGGGCCAAATCGTACGATTTGGTCCGAACGGGTACGAAATCATACTAAATGGTATGAAATGGTCCAAACAGGTTCGAAATTGTACGAACTAGTACGCACTCATAAAAAATGGTACGAACTCGTACGAGTTGGTACAATATGGGCCAAATCGTACGAACTGGTACGAACTCGAAAAAATGGTACGAACTCGTACCAGTTTATACAATATGGGCCAAATCGTACGAACCGGTAGGATCTCGAACAAATGGTACGAACTCGTGCCAGTTTATACAATATGGGCCAAATCGTACGATTTGGTCCGAACTGGTACGAAATCATACGAAATTGTATGAAATGGTACATACAGGTACGAAATCGTACGAACTACTCCGAAGTCAAAAAAATGGTACGAAATCGTACCAGTTTAAACAATAAGGGCCAAATGTACGATTTGGTACGAAATGGTACGAAATCATACGAAATGGTATGAAATGGTACAAACAGGTACGAAATTGTACGAACTGCTACGAATATAAAAAAACATGGTACGAACTCGTACGAGTTGGTACAATATGGGCCAAATTGTATGATTTGGTTGAAACTAGTACGAACAGGTACGAAATCGTACGAAATGGTATGAATAGTATGAACTCGAAAAAATGGTTCGAAATCGTACTAGTTTATACAATATGGGCCAAATCGTAAGATGTTTTCCGACCTGGTACGAAATCACACGAAATGGTATGAAATGGTACAAACAGGTACGAAATCGTAAGAACTGGTACGAACCCGTACAAGTTTGAACAATATGGGCCAAATCGTACGATTTGGTCCGAATTGGTACGAAATCACACGAAATGGTATGAAATGGAACAAACAGGTATGAACTCGTACGAGTTTATACAATATCGGCCAAATCGTACGATTTGGTCTGAACTGGTACGAAATCAAACGAAATGGTACAAACAGGTACGAAATCGTACGAACTAGTACGAACTCGAAGAAATGGTACGAACTCGTACGAGTATGAACTATATGGGACAAATCGTACGATTTGGTCCGAACTGGTACGAAATCCAACGAAATGGTATTAGCAGGTACGAAATCGTACGAAATGGTATGAACTAGTATGAACTCGAAAAAATGGTACGAACTCGTACGAGCATGTACAATATGGGCCAAATCGTACATTTTAGTCCGAACTGGTACGAAATCCCACGAAATGGTACGAACAGGTACGAAATCGTACGAAATGGTATGAACTAGTATGAACTCGAAAAAATGGTACGAACTCGTACGAGTATGTACAATATGGGCCAAATCGTACGATTTGGTCCGAACTGGTACGAAATCCCACGAAATGGTATTAACAGGTACGAAATCTTACGAAATGGTATGAACTAGTACGAACTCAAGAAAATGGTACGAAATCGTACCAGTTTATACAATATGGGATAGATCGTACGATTTGGTCCGAACTGGTACGAAAACAAACAAAATGGTATGAAATGGAACAAACAGGTACAAAGTCATACGAACTAGTATGAACTCGTACGAGTTTGTACAATATGGCCCAAATAGTACGATTTGGCCCGAACTGGTACGAAATTACATAAAATGGTATGAAATGGTACAAACTGGAACGAAATCGTACGAACTGGTACGAACTTGTACGAGTTTGCACAATATGGGCCAAATCGTACGATTTGGTCCGAAGTCGTACGAAATCATACGAAATGGTATGAAATGGAAAAAACAGGTACGAAATTGTACGTACTGGTACGAACTCGTAAAAAATGGTACGAACTCGTACGAGTTGGTACAATATGGGACAAATTGTATGATTTGGTTGAAACTAGTACGAACAGGTACGAAATCGTACGAAATGGTATGAATAGTACGAACTCGAAAAAATGGTTCGAAATCGTACTAGTTTATACAATATGGGCCAAATCGTAAGATGTTTTCCGACCTGGTACGAAATCACACGAAATGGTATGAAATGGTACAAACAGGTACGAAATCGTAAGAACTGGTACGAACCCGTACAAGTTTGAACAATATGGGCCAAATCGTACGATTTGGTCCGAATTGGTACGAAATCACATGAAATGGTATGAAATGGAACAAACAGGTATGAACTCGTACGAGCTTATAAAATATCGGCCAAATCGTACGATTTGGTCTGAACTGGTACGAAATCAAACGAAATGGTACAAACAGGTACGAAATCGTACGAACTCGTACGAACTCGAAGAAATGGTACGAACTCGTACGAGTATGAACTATATGGGACAAATCGTACGATTTGGTCCGAACTGGTACGAAATCCAACGAAATGGTATTAACAGGTACGAAATCATACGAAATGGTATGAACTAGTATGAACTCGAAAAAATGGTACGAACTCGTACGAGCATGTACAATATGGGCCAAATCGTACAATTTAGTCCGAACTGGTACGAAATCCCACGAAATGGTATGAACAGGTACGAAATCGTACGAAATGGTATGAACTAGTATGAACTCGAAAAAATGGTACGAACTCGTACGAGTATGTACAATATGGGCCAAATCGTACGATTTGGTCCGAACTGGTACGAAATCCCACGAAATGGTATTAACAGGTACGAAATCTTACGAAATGGTATGAACTAGTACGAACTCAAAAAAATGGTACGAAATCGTACCAGTTTATACAATATGGGATAGATCGTATGATTTGGTCCGAACTGGTACGAAAACAAACAAAATGGTATGAAATGGAACAAACAGGTACAAAATCGTACGAACTAGTATGAACTCGTACGAGTTTGTACAATATGGCCCAAATAGTACGATTTGGCCCGAACTGGTACGAAATTACATGAAATGGTATGAAATGGTACAAACTGGGACGAAATCGTACGAACTGGTACGAACTTGTACGAGTTTGCACAATATGGGCCAAATCGTACGATTTGGTCCGAAGTGGTACGAAATCATACGAAATGGTATGAAATGGAAAAAACAGGTACGAAATTGTACGTACTGGTACGAACTCGTAAAAAATGGTACGAACTCGTACGAGTTGGTACAATATGGGACAAATTGTATGATTTGGTCGAAACTAGTACGAACAGGTAGGAAATCTTACGAAATGGTATGAATAGTACGAACTTGAAAAAATGGTTCGAAATCGTACTAGTTTATACAATATGGGCCAAATCGTACGATTTGGTCCCTCCCGGTACGAAATCACACGAAATGGTATGAAATGGTACAAACAGGTACGGAATCGTAAGAACCCGTACAAGTTTGAACAATATGCGCCAAATCGTATGATTTGGTCCGAACTGGTACGAAATCACACGAAATGGTATGAAATGGAACAAACAGGTTCGAACTCGTACCAATTTATACAATATGGGCCAAATCGTACGATTTGGTTCGAACTGGTACGAAATCATACGAAATGGTACAAATAGGTACGAAATCGTACGAACTAGTACGAAGTCGAAAAAATGGTACGAACTCGTACGAGTATGTACAATATGGGACAAATCGTACGATTTGGTCCGAACTAGTACGAAATCCAACGAAATGGTATTAACAGGTACGAAATCGTACGAAATGGTATGAACTAGTATGAACTCGAAAAAATGGTACGAAATCGTACCAGTTTATACAATATGGGCAAGTCGTACGATTTGGTTCGAACTGGTACGAAATCATACGACTTGCCCATAGGAGTTTCAATATCATCCTGTTTAGCATCATTCTTTGCAACCAACATGTAAACTAATTCACCATTATCAATAGCATTTTTCACTTCATTTTCAGTAGCAAACATAGTGAGGCTAGGACTTTTACCTCTTTTTGTAGTCATAGAACGGACTTCATTTGATGCCATAGGTTTCAGCACAATCCTCTTGCCTTTGTAGTTCAGTTCATACTCATTTGATCTTCCTCTATGCGTGACATCTCTATCAGATTGCCAAGGACGTCCCAAAAGTATATGACTTGCATCCATAGGCACAACATCTGATGAGGACATAGAGCATCAAGATGCCTTGCAAAGCTTAGGAGGTCCAATAACTAGAGCAAGGGCAAGGAGAGTCCAAGAAAGTCTAGTCCAGTTCATCACCAAGGCAAATTCAAATGAGGGCAAGGAAGTAGTTGCACCAAAAACCATGCTTGTCATACAAGCTATGGAGAAGGCGCTAGTTGCATGACTTAAAAGGAGTTTCTATTTTAATTGAATAAAATTGCATGTGACCAATTGATATATTTGGGAACCATGCACTTAGTTAATTTATTTTTGGTGTGTTTAATCCACTTCAAGTGGTGTAGGAGTCACATACTCCAAGTGTGGAGATAGAGTCAATAATTGTTGGAATCAAAGAAAGGCATTCATGACAATCAAAGCCAAGGAGTTACAAGACAATAGGATTAATTCTCCAACATCTCATCAAAGGCACATTAAGGAGAGAGGAGTTACAAGACAATGGAATTTATTCTACAACATCTCATTATTAGTGCATCAAAGAGTGTAATTTCCATTAATATGTGTTTGTGTAACAACTCCTAGACTTGAATTGCTTGTAATTACTTGTAATTGAGTTTTATTACACTAGCTTAGGATTCCTATTAGCTAATTTCGAAATTAGCATAGGCTTAGGGTATTGTAATAGCTTTTGGTCTTCTTTCTTTGTAACAACAAGCACTCTCTTATTACAAATAGAGAGTGTAAGTGTAGCTGAAGTTTTTAACAAAGATTTTAACAACATTTTGAGTTCATACTCTCTAGGTTCTGGATTGGACCAAACTTTGATCATATCAAGAACTCCTTTTCTTGTGGTGATCCTCACATTCATAGGCTTATCCTAGTCTTGGATTAGACAAGGTGGCGCCCCTTTCCTTTCATTCCATTTCTTTCACCAAATTCACACCAATTGTTACCTAGTGTGAGCATAAGCACTACTTTACAAAGACCACGAAAATTTCAAGTTTCCTTTTCCATTTTCTTCCATCCTAAACCCAAAAATACAAAAACATAAGAAACCACCAGACTTTCTATTGAAAATCAAAGAAATGACCAATTTTCACCACAAGGAGGTCATCATTTGGTAATCAGAGCAAGGTTCTAGTTTGTTCAACAATTTCAAGCTTTGTGTATTATTTTCTTTGCTTTTGAGTCAAAAAAAAAGTATATCAAAAAAAAAAAAAAAAAAAAACAAATTCTGGTTGTTTGTCTTCCCTAGCCTAAATTTTCCTTTCTTCTTCTAATCCTTTAAACTTTGTTTTCCAAGACTTTGTTTTTCCTTCCAAAGCTTTTTGTGTGTGTGGATTATTATTTGAAATTGTTTTCTTTGTTTTGATCATTTTTCTGGTTTCTTTAAAGAACTGTGAGAGTTATGGATGCTCAAAATCGTTTACTTTTTGATGCCCTCACGGCAAAAATGAGAGAACTTTTGAAAGAGGAAGTGGAAGGTATACAGGAGAGAATTGATCAATTAGAAAATAGACAAAATAATAGTGATGAGGAGGGTCGGAGGAGAAGACGTGATGAACCTAGAGAAGATAGGTTGGGTGGTATAAAAATTAAAGTACCACAGTTTGTTGGGAAAAATGATGCTGATGTGTATTTGGAATGGGAGACCAAAATTGAACAAATTTTTTCCTGTAGCAATTACACTGATCTTCAAAAAGTGCAGGTTGCTTCTATTGAATTTACAGATTATGCTTTGGTGTGGTGGGACCAATTGACGAAGGAGAGGAGAAGGCACGATGAGCCAGCCATTGCCACATGGGAGGAGATGAAGAGGCTCATGAGGAAGAGATTCATTCCATCATACTACAACAGAGAGTTGCACAACAAATTACAGCGACTCACCCAAGGCAACAAAAGTGTTGATGAGTACTATAAGGAGATGGAGGTGGCGAAAATTAGAGCAAATGTGGAGGAGGATGAAGAAGCAACCATGGCCAGATTCTTGCATGGTCTAAATCGTGATATTAGTGACATAGTGGAACTACAACACTATGTTCAAATAGACGATTTGGTTCATCAAGCCACAAAAATAGAACAACAACTCAAGAGGAAGGGCCAAATAAGAAGAAGCTCAACTACTACCAATTCTCAAAATTGGAAGAGCAGTGTTAAGAGTGAAGGAAGTTCATCATCCAAAGAAACCACGGCTGACCCAAAAGGTAAAAACACTACAACTAGTCCTTCTCAAGTTGTTTCAACTAATCGGGTTGTCAAGTGTTTCAAGTGCCAAGGATTAGGACACATAGCTTCACAGTGTCCTACCAAAAGAGTTATGCTTTTAGAGGAGGTTACAGAGGAGGATGAAAGGGATGAAGAGTATGAAGGGGATTTGGAGGAGGAGGAGACCCAAATGCCTAGTGGAGAGTTACTTATGATGAGAAGGTTGTTGGAGGTCGTTGTAAAGGAGGAGGATACAACACAAAGGGAGAACATATTTCACTCAAGGTGCCTCGTACAAGGCAAGGTATGTTCCCTTATTATTGATGGTGGGAGTTGTACCAATGTTGCTAGCACAAGGTTGGTTTCTAAGCTTCAACTAGAAACTAAACCACATCCCAAACCATATAGACTTCAATGGCTTGTCAATGATATTGAAATGATTGTTGATAAGATAGTAGAAACTTCTTTTTCAATTGGTGTGTATGAGGATGTGGCTGTTTGTGATGTAGTTCATATGGAGGCTAGCCATCTCTTGTTGGGAAGGCCTTGGCAATTTGATAAAAATGCCAATCATGAAGGGCGTACCAACAAGTACTCTTTTGTTCATCGTGGAAAACGTATTGTATTGGCTCCTTTGAGTCCAAGTGAGGTGAGAGATGATCAAAAAGTATTGAGAGAAAAATATGAAAAAGAAAAAGAAAAAGATAAAGAAAAAGAAAAAGAAGAAAAGATCGCCAAAGAAAAAGAGAGAAAAAAGAGTGCAAAAAAAATATTGATGAAAAAAAAGAAAGTTTGATGGCGACAAAAGGGGAGGTTAAAAGTGCTATTCTTGCAAGTCAGCCCCTATATTTGCTTTTTAGCAAAGAGGTGGCTTTGCTAGAAAATTTATCTAACACTCAAGAAATGCCAAGTTGCATAAATTCTCTTTTGCAGGAATTTGAGGAATTGTTCCCTAAAGAGGTACCAAGTGGGTTACCACCTTTGAGAGGGATTGAGCACCACATTGACCTCGTTCCAGGGGCCGCTTTGCCTAATAGGCCAGCCTACCGGAGCAACCCACAACAAACACAAGAGATACAAAAACAAGTGGCTGAGTTGGTAAGTAAAGGTTGGGTAAGAGAAAGCTTAAGCCCATGTGCTGTCCCTGTTATTTTAGTTCCAAAAAAAGATGGTAGTTGGAGAATGTGCACTGATTGTAGGGCTGTTAACAATATCACCGTCAAGTATAGGCACCCAATACCTAGGTTAGATGACTTGCTTAATGAATTGTTTGGTGCATGTGTATTTTCCAAAATTGATTTGAAAAGTGGATATCATCAAATTAGGATAAGAGAAGGGGATGAGTGGAAAACTGCTTTCAAAACTAAATATGGTTTATATGAATGGTTAGTTATGCCTTTTGGCTTAACTAATGCACCTAGCACTTTCATGAGATTAATGAACCATGTTTTGAGGGAATTTTTGGGAAAATTTGTTGTTGTATATTTTGATGATATCTTGATATATAGCAAAAATTTAGAGGACCATTGCATTCATCTAAGGGCTGTTTTAAATGTGCTAAGAAAAGAAATCTTATTTGCAAACTTGGAAAAATGTGTTTTTTGCACGGATCAAGTTGTTTTCCTAGGTTTTGTCATCAGCTCTCAAGGAGTACATGTGGATGAAGCAAAGGTGAAGGCAATCCAAGAGTGGCCAACGCCCAAAAGTGTGACTGAGGTAAGAAGTTTTCATGGTTTAGCAAGTTTCTATAGGAGGTTTGTCAAGGACTTTAGTACTATTGCTGCACCTCTTAATGAAATTGTTAAAAAAGAAATCGGTTTTAAATGGGGTGAGAAACAAGAACAAGCTTTTTCTATCCTGAAAGAAAAGCTCACCCAAGCACCAATTCTAGCATTGCCTAATTTTTTAAAATCTTTTGAAATTGAGTGTGATGCTTCCAATGTGGGAATTGGGGCTGTTTTGATGCAAGAAGGTCATCCAATTGCTTATTTTAGTGAGAAATTAAAAGGGGCTGCCCTAAATTACTCAACTTAGGATAAGGAATTGTATGCCTTAGTAAGGGCATTGCAAACATGGCAACATTACTTTCCTGCCCAAAGAATTTGTCATTCATAGTGATCATTACTTCCTGACCATGGCTTATATACTCCATTGCCTGTTCCTGAATACCCTTAGATTGACCTTTCCATGGACTTTGTCTTAGGCTTACCTAGAACAAAGAATGGGAAAGACTCTATTTTTGTTGTTGTGGACAGGTTCTCAAAGATGGCGCATTTTATTCCATGCAAAAAGGCAGATGATGCTTGCCATGTTGCTGACTTGTTTTTCAAAGAAGTGGTGCGCCTACATGGCTTACCAAAAAGCATAGTGTCCGACCGAGACACTAAATTTTTAAGCCACTTCTGGAGGACTTTGTGGGGTAAGGTGGGAACTAAGTTACTATTCTCTACAACTTGTCATCCTCAAACTGATGGGCAAACTGAGGTAGTAAACCGAACTCTCTCTACTCTTTTAAGAGCTGTGCTTTCAAAGAACTTGAAAATGTGGGAAACATGGCTGCCACATGTTGAATTTGCTTATAATAGGGTTGTCCATAGTACCACAAATCACTCACCATTTGAGATTGTGTATGGTTATAATCCTTTAACTCCTCTTGATCTTTTACCATTACCTAACACATCTCTTTTGAAGCATAAAGATGGCAAGGCCAAAGCTGAATTTGTTAGGAATTTGCATGAGAAAATCAAAATGCAAATTGAAAAGAAAAATGAGGGCTATGCCAAAAATGCCAATAAAGGGCGCAAACAAGTTATCTTTGAACCCGGGGATTGGGTTTGGGTTCATATGAGGAAAGAAAGGTTTCCAACACAGAGGAAATCCAAACTAATGCCTAGGGGTGATGGTCCTTTTCAAGTGGTTGCCAAAGTGAATAATAATGCATATAAAGTGGACCTACCCGGTGAGTATGGTGTTAGTGCCACTTTTAATGTTGCTGACTTATCTCCTTTTGATGCAGGTGATGAAGATTTCAATTCGAGGTCGAATTCTTCTCAAGAGGGAGGGAATGATGAGGACATAGAGCATCAAGATGCCTTGCAAAGCTTAGGAGGTCCAATAACTAGAGCAAGGGCAAGGAGAGTCCAAGAAAGTCTAGTCCAGTTCATCACCAAGGCAAATTCAAATGAGGGCAAGGAAGTAGTTGCACCAAAAACCATGCTTGTCATACAAGCTATGGAGAAGGCGCTAGTTGCATGACTTAAAAGGAGTTTCTATTTTAATTGAATAAAATTGCATGTGACCAATTGATATATTTGGGAACCATGCACTTAGTTAATTTATTTTTGGTGTGTTTAATCCACTTCAAGTGGTGTAGGAGTCACATACTCCAAGTGTGGAGATAGAGTCAATAATTGTTGGAATCAAAGAAAGGCATTCATGACAATCAAAGCCAAGGAGTTACAAGACAATAGGATTAATTCTCCAACATCTCATCAAAGGCACATTAAGGAGAGAGGAGTTACAAGACAATGGAATTTATTCTACAACATCTCATTATTAGTGCATCAAAGAGTGTAATTTCCATTAATATGTGTTTGTGTAACAACTCCTAGACTTGAATTGCTTGTAATTACTTGTAATTGAGTTTTATTACACTAGCTTAGGATTCCTATTAGCTAATTTCGAAATTAGCATAGGCTTAGGGTATTGTAATAGCTTTTGGTCTTCTTTCTTTGTAACAACAAGCACTCTCTTATTACAAATAGAGAGTGTAAGTGTAGCTGAAGTTTTTAACAAAGATTTTAACAACATTTTGAGTTCATACTCTCTAGGTTCTGGATTGGACCAAACTTTGATCATATCTAGAACTCCTTTTCTTGTGGTGATCCTCACATTCATAGGCTTATCCTAGTCTTGGATTAGACAAGGTGGCGCCCCTTTCCTTTCATTCCATTTCTTTCACCAAATTCACACCAATTGTTAACTAGTGTGAGCATAAGCACTACTTTACAAAGACCACGAAAATTTCAAGTTTCATTTTCCATTTTCTTCCATCCTAAACCCAAAAATACAAAAACATAAGAAACAACCAGACTTTCTATTGAAAATCAAAGAAATGACCAATTTTCACCACAAGGTGGTCATCAACATCACACAAGATCTCATCAACATAAGACCCCATGGTTAACCCCACACGAACCTGTTTTGTAACTTTTATACTACTCCCATTGTCCAACCAATGTAATGCATAAGGTTTAGGATGTTTTGTTGTGAGTAATCCTAACTTAGACACCATTTCAGTTGAAGCCGCATTGGTACAACTACCTCCATCCACAATGACACTACACCATTTATCCTTCACTTGACACTTAGTGTAGAAGATTTGATCCCTTTGATCCCCAGCCAAGGGTACAGTTTTAGTTTGTAAAGTTCTAAGCACCAAAGTATCATAGATGGGAGGTTCATATTCTTCTACCTCATCCTCGGCGTCTTCAACAATTTCAGGTCCATCCATGTCAACAGTGCCACCAGATTCTTCCTCTTCCTTAGCCAACTCATCACGCATGCTAACCGCCTCTATGAGGGTCACAACTCGTTGATTAGGGCAAGCTCTAGCAAAGTGTCCAAAGCCTTGACACTTAAAACACCTAACCTTCGACAGGCTAGTCTCTTTGGGTGCAACACTAGACTGTTTAGGAGTAGGCTCACCTTGTTTTGGTTGAGTCACATTTGGCTTAGTGTTAGGGGCTGCATTTGCACCACTCGACGCACCTCCCTTGGACCAACCACTTGAACTCCCAGCATTATATCTGCTCTTATTTTGAATTTCAATCTTTAAGCACAAGGTGCACAAAGTGTCGAAATCAGTATAATTACATAGCTCAACAGCAAATGCTATGTTCTTATTCAGGTGATGAGGACATAGAGCATCTGCCTTGCAAAGCTTAGGAGGTCCAATAACTAGAGCAAGGGCAAGGAGAGTCCAAGAAAGTCTAGTCCAGTTCATCACCAAGGCAAATTCAAATGAGGGCAAGGAAGTAATTGCACCAAAAACCATGCTTGTCATACAAGCTATGGAGAAGGCGCTAGTTGCATGACTTAAAAGGAGTTTCTATTTTAATTGAATAAAATTGCATGTGACCAATTGATATATTTGGGAACCATGCAATTAGTTAATTTATTTTTGGTGTGTTTAATCCACTTCAAGTGGTGTAGGAGTCACATACTCCAAGTGTGGAGATAGAGTCAATAATTGTTGGAATCAAAGAAAGGCATTCATGACAATCAAAGCCAAGGAGTTACAAGACAATAGGATTAATTCTCCAACATCTCATCAAAGGCACATTAAGGAGAGAGGAGTTACAAGACAATGGAATTTATTCTACAACATCTCATTATTAGTGCATCAAAGAGTGTAATTTCCATTAATATGTGTTTGTGTAACAACTCCTAGACTTGAATTGCTTGTAATTACTTGTAATTGAGTTTTATTACACTAGCTTAGGATTCCTATTAGCTAATTTCGAAATTAGCATAGGCTTAGGGTATTGTAATAGCTTTTGGTCTTCTTTCTTTGTAACAACAAGCACTCTCTTATTACAAATAGAGAGTGTAAGTGTAGCTGACGTTTTTAACAAAGATTTTAACAACATTTTGAGTTCATACTCTCTAGGTTCTGGATTGGACCAAACTTTGATCATATCAAGAACTCCTTTTCTTGTGGTGATCCTCACATTCATAGGCTTATCCTAGTCTTGGATTAGACAAGGTGGCGCCCCTTTCCTTTCATACCAATTCTTTCACCAAATTCACACCAATTGTTAACTAGTGTGAGCATAAGTACTACTCTACAAAGACCACGAAAATTTCAAGTTTCCTTTTCCATTTTCTTCCATCCTAAACCCAAAAATACAAAAACATAAGAAACAACCAGACTTTCTATTGAAAATCAAAGAAATGACCAATTTTCACAACAAGGTGGTCATCATTTGGTATCAGAGCATGGTTCTAGTTTGTTCAACAATTTCAAGCTTTGTGTATTGTTTTCTTTGCTTTTGAGTCAAAAAAAAAGTATATCAAAAAAAAAAAACAAATTCTGGTTGTTTGTCTTCCCTAACCTAAATTTTCCTTTCTTCTTCTAATCCTTTAAACTTTGTTTTCCAAGACTTTGTTTTTTTCCTTCCAAACCTTTTTGTGTGTGTGGATTATTATTTGAAATTGTTTTCTTTGTTTTGATCATTTTTCTGGTTTCTTTAAAGAACTGTGAGAGTTATGGATGCTCAAAATCGTTTACTTTTTGATGCCCTCACGGCAAAAATGAGAGAACTTTTGAAAGAGGAAGTGGAAGGTATACAGGAGAGAATTGATCAATTAGAAAATAGACAAAATAATAGTGATGAGGAGGGTCGGAGGAGAAGACGTGATGAACCTAGAGAAGATAGGTTGGGTGGTATAAAAATTAAAGTACCACAGTTTGTTGGGAAAAATGATGCTGATGTGTATTTGGAATGGGAGACCAAAATTGAACAAATTTTTTCCTGTAGCAATTACACTGATCTTCAAAAAGTGCAGGTTGCTTCTATTGAATTTACAGATTATGCTTTGGTGTGGTGGGACCAATTGACGAAGGAGAGGAGAAGGCACGATGAGCCAGCCATTTCCACATGGGAGGAGATGAAGAGGCTCATGAGGAAGAGATTCATTCCATCATACTACAACAGAGAGTTGCACAACAAATTACAGCGACTCACCCATGGCAACAAAAGTGTTGATGAGTACTATAAGGAGAAGGAGGTGGCGAAAATTAGAGCAAATGTGGAGGAGGATGAAGAAGCAACCATGGCCAGATTCTTGCATGGTCTAAATCGTGATATTAGTGACATAGTGGAACTACAACACTATGTTCAAATAGACGATTTGGTTCATCAAGCCACAAAAATAGAACAACAACTCAAGAGGAAGGGCCAAATAAGAAGAAGCTCAACTACTTCCAATTCTCAAAATTGGAAGAGCAGTGTTAAGAGTGAAGGAAGTTCATCATCCAAAGAAACCACGGCTGACCCAAAAGGTAAAAACACTACAACTAGTCCTTCTCAAGTTGTTTCAACTAATCGGGTTGTCAAGTGTTTCAAGTGCCAAGGTTTAGGACACATAGCTTCACAGTGTCCTACCAAAAGAGTTATGCTTTTAGAGGAGGTTACAGAGGAGGATGAAAGGGATGAAGAGTATGAAGGGGATTTGGAGGAGGAGATCCAAATGCCTAGTGGAGAGTTACTTATGATGAGAAGGTTGTTGGAGGTCATTGTAAAGGAGGAGGATATAACACAAAGGGAGAACATATTTCACTCAAGGTGCCTCGTACAAGGCAAGGTATGTTCCATTATTATTGATGGTGGGAGTTGTACCAATGTTGCTAGCACAAGGTTGGTTTCTAAGCTTCAACTAGAAACTAAACCACATTCCAAACCATATAGACTTCAATGGCTTGTCAATGATATTGAAATGATTGTTGATAAGATAGTAGAAATTTCTTTTTCAATTGGTGTGTATGAGGATGTGGCTGTTTGTGATGTAGTTCATATGGAGGCTAGCCATCTCTTGTTGGGAAGGCCTTGGCAATTTGATAAAAATGCCAATCATGAAGGGCGTACCAACAAGTACTCTTTTGTTCATCGTGGAAAACGTATTGTATTGGCTCCTTTGAGTCCAAGTGAGGTGAGAGATGATCAAAAAGTATTGAGAGAAAAATATGAAAAAGAAAAAGAAAAAGATAAAGAAAAAGAAAAAGAAGAAAAGATCGCCAAAGAAAAAGAGAGAAAAAAGAGTGCAAAAAAAAATATTGATGAAAAAAAAGAAAGTTTGATGGCGACAAAAGGGGAGGTTAAAA
This sequence comes from Astragalus membranaceus, assembly GCA_039519185.1. NCBI lineage: Eukaryota > Viridiplantae > Streptophyta > Magnoliopsida > Fabales > Fabaceae > Astragalus > Astragalus membranaceus. The sequence goes on from CM076847.1 coordinate 35,080,989, forward strand.
GTGCTATTCTTGCAAGTCAGCCCCTATATTTGCTTTTTAGCAAAGAGGTGGCTTTGCTAGAAAATTTATCTAACACTCAAGAAATGCCAAGTTGCATAAATTCTCTTTTGCAGGAATTTGAGGAATTGTTCCCTAAGGAGGTACCAAGTGGGTTACCACCTTTGAGAGGGATTGAGCACCACATTGACCTCGTTCCAGGGGCCGCTTTGCCTAATAGGCCAGCCTACCGGAGCAACCCACAACAAACACAAGAGATACAAAAACAAGTGGCTGAGTTGGTAAGTAAAGGTTGGGTAAGAGAAAGCTTAAGCCCATGTGCTGTCCCTGTTATTTTAGTTCCAAAAAAAGATGGTAGTTGGAGAATGTGCACTGATTGTAGGGTTGTTAACAATATCACCGTCAAGTATAGGCACCCAATACCTAGGTTAGATGACTTGCTTGATGAATTGTTTGGTGCATGTTTATTTTCCAAAATTGATTTGAAAAGTGGAAATCATCAAATTAGGATAAGAGAAGGGGATGAGTGGAAAACTGCTTTCAAAACTAAATATGGTTTATATGAATGGTTAGTTATGCCTTTTGGCTAAACTAATGCACCTAGCACTTTCATGAGATTAATGAACCATGTTTTGAGGGAATTTTTGGGAAAATTTGTTGTTGTATATTTTGATGATATCTTGATATATAGCAAAAATTTAGAGGACCATTGCATTCATCTAAGGGCTGTTTTAAATGTGCTAAGAAAAGAAATCTTATTTGTAAACTTGGAAAAATGTGTTTTTTTGCACGGATCAAGTTGTTTTCCTAGGTTTTGTCATAAGCTCTCAAGGAGTACATGTGGATGAAGCAAAGGTGAAGGCAATCCAAGAGTGGCCAACGCCCAAAAGTGTGACTGAGGTAAGAAGTTTTCATGGTTTAGCAAGTTTTTATAGGAGGTTTGTCAAGGACTTTAGTACTATTGCTGCACCTCTTAATGAAATTGTTAAAAAAGAAATCGGTTTTAAATGGGGTGAGAAACAAGAACAAGCTTTTTCTATCCTTAAAGAAAAGCTCACCCAAGCACCAATTCTAGCATTGCCTAATTTTTTAAAATCTTTTGAAATTGAGTGTGATGCTTCCAATGTGGGAATTGGGGCTGTTTTGATGCAAGAAGGTCATCCAATTGCTTATTTTAGTGAGAAATTAAAAGGGGCTGCCCTAAATTACTCAACTTATGATAAGGAATTGTATGCCTTAGTAAGGGCATTGCAAACATGGCAACATTACTTGCTGCCCAAAGAATTGTCATTCATAGTGATCATGAGTCCTTGAAGTATCTAAAAGGACAAGGTAAGTTGAACAAGAGGCATGCTAAATGGGTCGAATTTTTGGAGCAATTTCCTTATGTGATTAAGCATAAGAAGGGTAAAGCCAATGTTGTGGCTGATGCATTGTCAAGAAGGTACGCCTTACTCTCTACCCTTGAAACTAAAATTTTTGGTCTTGAACACATTAAGGAATTGTATCAGCATGATCTTGATTTTTCTGTTAAATATGCTGAATGTGTGCATGCTGCCCATAATGGATTTTTTAGGCACAATGATTATTTGTTTAAAGAAAAAAGGTTGTGTGTGCCAAAAGGATCCATTAGAGAGCTCTTAGTCAAAGAGGCGCATGAGGGGGGCTTAATGGGACATTTTGGTGTTCCTAAAACTTTGGAAATTTTGAAAGAGCATTTTTATTGGCCTCACATGAAAGTTGATGTGCAAAAATATTGTGAAAGATGCATTGTTTGCAAGAGGGCCAAATCCAAAGTTATGCCCCATGGCTTATATACTCCATTGCCTGTTCCTGAATACCCTTGGATTGACCTTTCCATGGACTTTGTCTTAGGCTTACCTAGAACAAAGAATGGGAAAGACTCTATTTTTGTTGTTGTGGACAGGTTCTCAAAGATGGCGCATTTTATTCCATGCAAAAAGGCAGATGATGCTTGCCATGTTGCTGACTTGTTTTTCAAAGAAGTGGTGCGCCTACATGGCTTACCAAAAAGCATAGTGTCCGACCGAGACACTAAATTTTTAAGCCACTTCTGGAGGACTTTGTGGGGTAAGGTGGGAACTAAGTTACTATTCTCTACAACTTGTCATCCTCAAACTGATGGGCAAACTGAGGTAGTAAACCGAACTCTCTCTACTCTTTTAAGGGCTGTGCTTTCAAAGAACTTGAAAATGTGGGAAACATGGCTGCCACATGTTGAATTTGCTTATAATAGGGTTGTCCATAGTACCACAAATCACTCACCATTTGAGATTGTGTATGGTTATAATCCTTTAACTCCTCTTGATCTTTTACCATTACCTAACACATCTCTTTTGAAGCATAAAGATGGCAAGGCCAAAGCTGAATTTGTTAGGAATTTGCATGAGAAAATCAAAATGCAAATTGAAAAGAAAAATGAGGGCTATGCCAAAAATGCCAATAAAGGGCGCAAACAAGTTATCTTTGAACCCGGGGATTGGGTTTGGGTTCATATGAGGAAAGAAAGGTTTCCAACACAGAGGAAATCCAAACTAATGCCTAGGGGTGATGGTCCTTTTCAAGTGGTTGCCAAAGTGAATAATAATGCATATAAAGTGGACCTACCCGGTGAGTATGGTGTTAGTGCCACTTTTAATGTTGCTGACTTATCTCCTTTTGATGCAGGTGATGAAGATTTCAATTCGAGGTCGAATTCTTCTCAAGAGGGAGGGAATGATGAGGACATAGAGCATCAAGATGCCTTGCAAAGCTTAGGAGGTCCAATAACTAGAGCAAGGGCAAGGAGAGTCCAAGAAAGTCTAGTCCAGTTCATCACCAAGGCAAATTCAAATGAGGGCAAGGAAGTAATTGCACCAAAAACCATGCTTGTCATACAAGCTATGGAGAAGGCGCTAGTTGCATGACTTAAAAGGAGTTTCTATTTTAATTGAATAAAATTGCATGTGACCAATTGATATATTTGGGAACCATGCAATTAGTTAATTTATTTTTGGTGTGTTTAATCCACTTCAAGTGGTGTAGGAGTCACATACTCCAAGTGTGGAGATAGAGTCAATAATTGTTGGAATCAAAGAAAGGCATTCATGACAATCAAAGCCAAGGAGTTACAAGACAATAGGATTAATTCTCCAACATCTCATCAAAGGCACATTAAGGAGAGAGGAGTTACAAGACAATGGAATTTATTCTACAACATCTCATTATTAGTGCATCAAAGAGTGTAATTTCCATTAATATGTGTTTGTGTAACAACTCCTAGACTTGAATTGCTTGTAATTGCTTGTAATTGAGTTTTATTACACTAGCTTAGGATTCCTATTAGCTAATTTCGAAATTATCATAGGCTTAGGGTATTGTAATAGCTTTTGGTCTTCTTTCTTTGTAACAACAAGCACTCTCTTATTACAAATAGAGAGTGTAAGTGTAGCTGACGTTTTTAACAAAGATTTTAACAACATTTTGAGTTCATACTCTCTAGGTTCTGGATTGGACCAAACTTTGATCATATCAAGAACTCCTTTTCTTGTGGTGATCCTCACATTCATAGGCTTATCCTAGTCTTGGATTAGACAAGGTGGCGCCTGTAACGCCCCAAAATAATTTAATTATTTATTTAATTAAGTTATTTAAGGCTTACAATATTTATTTAATTTAATTAAATAATTCGAATTTAATTATTTGATTTTATTTTATTTTATTAGGAGGTGTTGTCACTATTTAAGTGGTGCGAGCAAGGGCCCGTGATCCACAATTAGGCCCGTGGCCCATTTCTTTGGCATAGGAGTCGACTCTTTGGGGTCTAGGGAGTTTAGTTGCAATTCACTCAAGTGGGGAAAAAGAAAGAAAAAGTAACGTAAGAGAGAGTGGGAAGAGAAAAGTTGCGAAGAAAAGAAGAGAAAAAGAGGAGAAGGCGAAGCTCATAGAGAAGAGGAGGAGGCTCGTTGGTGGTTTGCATTCTTCCCTTGGAGCTTGGCTAACATTTCGAATTCCATAAGGTTAGGGGGTCCTCTTTTTGTTCTTAATACTATGCGAATTGTGAATTGCTTAGGGTTAGGGTCCTAGGTTAGTTCCATGATTGAATTGTGTTGTTGATGAGGAATTATAATATTGTGATGCTTGTTGTTGAATTATTATGTTGAGAATTTTATGATTGATGCTTGAGTTGTGGCTAAATGCGAATTGGATACCCTATGTTTGATCATATGTCTCATTGGTGCTTATTTGGTGAAATTGGGGATCATGGTGACACTTTAATTATATATATATATAGGAGTGTTTTGGTGATTTTAATTGATAATTGAAAGTGGAAAAATTCTGTTTGGGAGCCCCTAGGCGCCTTGGGCGCCATATGCATATTGCTGAAAAAATTCTGTGTTGCGCCTAGTCATGGGCGCCAGGCGCCCAGCAGTGTGCTGCGCCTGTTTCCAAAATTCTGTTGCCTTGTGTTGCCATTCTGTGTCACTGTGTGCTGTGCCTGTTGCCTGTGTTGCCAATCTGTGTTGCTGTGCCTGTTGCCTGTGTTGCCATTCTGTGTCCCTGTGCTGTCAGTTTTGGCACTTGTTGCTTGTGTCATGGGCGCCAAGGGCCCCAAAGTCCGGGTGATAGTTTTGCGAAAATTGTTTTCAGGTTTTTATACTCAGGTAAAATGGCTCATGAAAAATGATTTTTGGCAACAAAGGAGTTGAGTTGCAAATTTTCACTAGGTGCCTAGTGCATGGGCGCCAAAAATGAGGTTCAGTTTTTGATGAAATTTTAATTTGGTTTTCATGTTCTGAGCATTTGGCTCGTGTAAAATCAATTTCGAAGGAAAATAAATTTTGTTGCATGTTGGCCTTAGGCGCCTAGTGCCTGGGCGCCGTGTTGCTGTGCTGTGCGCTGTTGCGCGTGTTGTTCCCCTGGGCGCCTAGCGCCTGTGCGCTGTTGCGCGTGTTGTTCCCCTGGGCGCCTAGCGCCTGTGCGCTGTTGCGCGTGTTGTTCCTGGGCGCCAAGCGCCATGCGCCTGTGCGTGTTGCCTCTCCTGGGCGCCAAGGCCATGCCAAGCGCTGTGTTGCCCCTGGGCGCCCAGCGCCCATGCGCCAGTTCCAGGATGTCTAAGTATTTTTCCGGTTTTATTTTTAATGTAACTTTTGACTCGGTTATCCAAATTTGACGGTTCAAAATGCGTTTTGAAGCTAATTTCAGTGTCTATCCAAATGTTCCAATTTTATGCAAAAATAAATTATTTTTACTGGTGTTTCTGGCTGATGGTGTTCAAGTGTCCAAATGGCTATTTTTACCCACTTTCCCTATGTCGTGTCAATGTCCTAAGTTGGTCTATTTGAATTGGTGTTGGTGTGGGTGGTGAGCTGAATTGGTGGGTGATGATGAGGTGAGATTGGTGAGCAGAGGCTTCGGCCTAATTTTAATTTGGTGAGTTAATTAATGCACTATGGTGAGATTAGAATTTAAAATGTGAATTGATTGATTTGTGGTGTGTTGTGATGCATTCTCCATAACACCTCATGAAGCATGTGCATTATTGGTGAGCAGAGGCTACGGCCTAATTTTATTTGGTGAGCAGAGGCTACGCCCTATTTGTATTTGGTGACGGATCCGACATGCATGTACCCGTGGAGTTTGGGTTGCATTACATGCATAATCATATATTGTGTATTGCTGTTGGAAATAGAATGTTGATGTGATTGTTCCATTGTTGTGAATTGGTGTGCCTGGTTTCCTTTTTCCTATGCATTGCTTAATTTCCATATGTTATTAATTATGAAAAGAGACTCACCCTACTGCTTTTATGTTGCTTCTTATGTCGGCAACGTGCAGGTAATAACGAGTGAAGGATTTCTTTATGCCTTCGTCTGGTAGGAAGTGTCACGCTCTGATACGTAGCACCAGGGGGGGTGTCCTATGTTTATGCATTATTTTTCCTAAACTGTTAGATTTGATTTGTGATGTATTGGTTTTAAATTTTAGAACTCATATTTATTCCGCTGCTGATGGTGATTGGATTTAGTTGATGCGAACTAAACATTTTTCTCATGGTGTTATGTATCTTGATATTTGTGGAGTAAATGTAGCACTCGCCTGAATTGTTTTCAAAAAAAAAAAAAAAGAGACTCTGATTTTTATTTAAAAGTAAAGTTATTAGAAAAGGGGTGTTACAGCGCCCCTTTCCTTTCATTCCATTTCTTTCACCAAATTCACACCAATTGTTAACTAGTGTGAGCATAAGTACTACTCTACAAAGACCACGAAAATTTCAAGTTTCCTTTTCCATTTTCTTCCATCCTAAACCCAAAAATACAAAAACATAAGAAACAACCAGACTTTCTATTGAAAATCAAAGAAATGACCAATTTTCACAACAAGGTGGTCATCATCAGGCCACGAAGAAAACGACTCATTCTTTGCTCTTCATTTTCCTCCATCTCACCCATTAAACATTGGTTTTGGAATTCATCTATGTACTCGGCAACACTCATTTTGCCTTGTACTAAATCTGAAATCTTCTTATACAAGTTCAATCTGTGGTTCGATGGCACATACCTTTTGCGCAACTTTCTTTTCAAGGACTCCCAAGAACTGATTTTTTCCTTCCTATCTCGTATTCTTTTAGCCTTCAAACCTTCATACCACAACGATGCACTTTTGCTAAGTTTCAGAATAGCATACTTACAACGCTTCTCATCGTCAAGATCCTTGAAGTCAAACATTCTATCGATCTTGCGCTCCCATTCCAAATAAACCTCCGGGTCTGCACTGCCATTGAATTCAGGTAGCTCGTTGAATTTGAACTCATCCACGTTTGGACGTGGTTCACCCCTTCTAGGCCTCCATCGTTCATCTCCCAAATCGACGCCCCTTAAGGCTTCACGCAATCTGTCCATGAACTCATCGCTGTTGAAATCCACCATTGTCACGTAACAAGGATTCAAAGCCGAAGCTCTGATACCACAAATGATACGAATTAGAGTGCTTTAATTCGTAAGGGTAGCGGAAGCAAACAACCAATATCGAATGTACTAGGTACAACCCATATTAGTCGAATTCTGTGAAGTGTTGGTCGAATCCTATGAAGTGTTGGTCGAATTCTATGAAGTGTAGTCGAATTCTGTGAAGTGTAGTCGAATTGTGTGAAGTGTTAGTCGAATTGTTTTAGTGGAATAAGAAGGGATATGCAATGTTAACCTACACCAATAGTTTAACAAAGAGATTAGCACTCAACACCAATTGAGCTAATCGGATTATTCTCAAGACGACGCTTGCAAATAACCTTTCGAAAATGTAGACACAAATTCTATGTTCTTGAACTGAATTCTCTATCTCAAAAAGATCAGCATACATGGCATATATAGCCGAAACATTAGCTTATTCAAAGTGCAACATAAAAGCAATTAAACTAGTACATAAAAGCAATTAAACTAGTAATAATATGACATTTATTCTATCAGTTATGTAACTCCTTTTCTAATGGCTGGCTGGGAGATATTTAAAGGCCTTGAATTTGTCTTTTGTGCTCCTTTACTTTGCTCCTTTGTAACTGATCAGAATAGGATTCCATGTCTGATTTATTTTGTCTTAAATTGGTGATTAAATGACTAAAACAAAACAGCCAAGTAATAATTAGAAGATTAAAATAACCAAGTAATTAAACTCAGCCCTTGATGATGGCTAGCAAAGGAACCCACACCACTAACTCCTTTGTGATTGTCACGTGTGTTGATTGCAAGTTCTTCATGATCAATTTTCGCATCATATGATTTGGTTGAAACTAGTACGAACAGGTACGAAATCGTACGAAATGGTATGAATAGTACGAACTCGAAAAAATGGTTCGAAATCGTACTAGTTTATACAATATGGGCCAAATCGTAAGATTTTTTCCGACCTAGTACGAAATCACACGAAATGGTATGAAATGGTATAAACAGGTACGAAATCGTAAGAACTGGTACGAACCCGTACAAGTTTGAACAATATGGGCCAAATCGTACGATTTGGTCCGAATTGGTACGAAATCACACGAAATGGTATGAAATGGAACAAACAGGTATGAACTGTACGATTTGCCCCGAACTGGTACGAAATCAAACGAAATGGTACAACCAGGTACGAAATCGTACGAACTAGTACAAACTCGAAGAAATGGTACGAACTCGTACGAGTATGAACTATATGGGAAAAATCGTACGATTTGGTCCGAACTGGTACGAAATCCAACGAAATGGTATTAACAGGTACGAAATCGTACGAAATGGTATGAACTAGTATGAACTCGAAAAAATGGTACGAACTCGTACGAGTATGTACAATATGGGCCAAATCGTACAATTTAGTCCGAACTGGTACGAAATCCCACGAAATGGTATTAACAGGTACGAAATCGTACGAAATGGTATGAACTAGTATGAACTCGAAAAAATGGTACGAACTCGTACGAGTATGTACAATATGGGCCAAATCGTACAATTTAGTCCGAACTGGTACGAAATCCCACGAAATGGTATGAACAGGTACGAAATCGTACGAAATGGTATGAACTAGTATGAACTCGAAAAAATGGTACGAACTCGTACGAGTATGTACAATATGGGCCAAATCGTACGATTTGGTCCGAACTGTTACGAAATCCCACGAAATGGTATTAACAGGTACGAAGTCGTACGAAATGGTACGAACTAGTACGAACTCGAAAAAATGGTACGAAATCATACCAGTTTATACAATATGGGACAAATCGTACAATTTGGTCCGAACTGGTACGAACACAAATAAAATGGTATGAAATGGAACAAACAGGTACAAAATCGTACGAACTAGTATGAACTCGTACGAGTTTGTACAATATGGCCCAAATAGTACGATTTGGTCCGAACTGGTTCGAAATTATACGAAATGGTATGAAATGGAACAAACGGGTACGAAATTGTACGAACTGGTACGAACTCGTAAAAAGTGGTACGAACTCGTACGAGTTGGTACAATATGGGCCAAATTGTATGATTTGGTCGAAACTAGTACGAACAGGTAGGAAATCTTACAAAATGGTATGAATAGTACGAACTCGAAAAAATGGTTCGAAATCGTACTAGTTTATACAATATGGGCCAAATCGTACGATTTGGTCCGACCTGGTACGAAATCACACGAAATGGTATGAAATGGTACAAACAGGTACGAAATCGTAAGAACTGGTACGAACCCGTACAAGTTTGAACAATATGCACCAAATCGTATGATTTGGTCCGAACTGTTACGAAATCACACGAAATGGTATGAAATGGAACAAACAGGTACGAACTCGTACCAGTTTATACAATATGGGCCAAATCGTACGATTTGGTCCGAACTGGTACGAAATCATACGAAATGGTACAAATAGGTACGAAATCGTACGAACTAGTAGGAACTCGAAAAAATGGTACGAACAAGTACGAGTATGTACAATATGGGACAAATCGTACGATTTGGTCCGAGCTGGTACGAAATCCAACGAAATGGTATTAACAGGTATGAAATCGTACGAAATGGTATGAACTAGAATGGACTCGAAAAAATGGTACGAAATCGTACCAGTTTATACAATATGGGCAAGTCGTACGATTTGGTCCGAACTGGTACGAAATCATACGAAATAGTATGAAATGGTACTAACAGGTACGAAATCGTACGAAGTGGTACGGACTCGAAAAAATGGTACGAACTCCTACCAGTATATACAATATGGGCCAAATCGTACGATTTGGTCCGAACTGGTACGAAATCACACGAAATGGTATGAAATGGAACAGACAGGTACGAACTCGTCCGAGTATGTACAATATGGGCCAAATTGAACACTTTGGTCCGAACTACTACGAAATCACATGAAATGGTATGAACAGGTACGAAATCGTACGAAATGGTATGAACTAGTTTGAACTCGAAAAAATGGTACGAACTTGTACGAGTATGTACAATATGGGCCAAATCGTACGATTTGGTCCGAACTGGTACGAAATCCCACGAAATGGTATTAATAGGTACGAAATCTTACGAAATGGTATGAACTAGTACGAACTCAAAAAAATGGTACGAAAACAAACAAAATGGTATGAAATGGAACAAACAGGTACAAAATCGTACGAACTAGTATGAATTCGTACGAGTTTGTACAATATGGCCCAAATAGTACGATTTCGCCCGAACTGGTACGAAATTACATGAAATGGTATGAAATGGTACAAACTGGGACGAAATCGTACGAACTGGTACGAACTTGTACGAGTTTGCACAATATGGGCCAAATCGTACGATTTGGTCCGAAGTGGTACGAAATCATACGAAATGGTATGAAATGGAAAAAACAGGTACGAAATTGTACGTACTGGTACGAACTCGTAAAAAATGCTACGAACTCGTACGAGTTGGTACAATATGGCCCAAATTGTATGATTTGGTCCAAACTAGTACGAACAGGTAGGAAATCTTACGAAATGGTATGAATAGTACGAACTTGTAAAAATGGTTCGAAATCGTACTAGTTTATACAATATGGGCCAAATCGTACGATTTGGTCCGACCGGGTACAAAATCACACGAAATGGTATGAAATGGTATGAAATGGTACAAACAGGTACGAAATCGTAAGAACCCGTACAAGTTTGAACAATATGCGCCAAATCGTATGATTTGGTCCGAACTGGTACGAAATCACACGAAATGGTATGAAATGGAACAAACAAGTACGAACTCGTACCAATTTATACAATATGGGCCAAATTGTATGATTTGGTTGAAACTAGTACGAACAGGTACGAAATCGTACGAAATGGTATGAATAGTACGAACTCAAAAAAATGGTTCGAAATCGTACTAGTTTATACAATATGGGCCAAATCGTACGATTTGGTCCGACCTGGTACGAAATCACACGAAATGGTATGAAATGGTACAATATGGGCCAAATTGTATGATTTGGTTGAAACTAGTACGAACAGGTACGAAATCGTACGAAAAGGTATGAATAGTACGAACTCAAAAAAATGGTTCGAAATCGTACTAGTTTATACAATATGGGCCAAATCGTAAGATTTTTTCCGACCTGGTACGAAATCACACGAAATGGTATGAAATGGTACAAACAGGTACGAAATCGTAAGAAATGGTACGAACCCGTACAAGTTTGAACAATATGGGCCAAATCGTACGATTTGGTCCGAATTGGTACGAAATCACACGAAATGGTATGAAATGGAACAAACAGGTATGAACTCGTACGAGTTTATACAATATCGGCCAAATCGTACGATTTGGTCCGAACTGGTACGAAATCAAACGAAATTGTACAAACAGGTACGAAATCGTACGAACTAGTACGAACTCGAACAAATGGTACGAACTCGTACGAGTATGTACAATATGGGACAAATCGTACGATTTGGTCCGAACTGGTACGAAATCCAACGAAATGGTATTAACAGGTACGAAATCGTACGAAATGGTATGAACTAGTATGAACTCGAAAAAATGGTACGAAAGCGTACCGGTTTATACAATATGGGCCAAGTCGTACGATTTGGTCCGAACTGGTACGAAATCATACGAAATGGTATGAAATGGTACTAACAGGTACGAAATCGTACGAACTGGTACGGACTCGAGAAAATGGTACGAACTCATACCAGTATAAACAATATGGGCCAAATCGTACGATTTGGTCCGAACTGGTACGAAATTACACGAAATGGTATGAAATGGAACAAACGGGTACGAACTCGTCCGAGTATGTACAATATGGGCCAAATTGAACACTTTGGTCCGAACTAGTACGAAATCACATGAAATGGTTTGAACAGGTACGAAATCGTACGAAATGGTATGAACTAGTTTGAACTCGAAAAAATGGTACGAACTCGTACGAGTATGTACAATATGGGGCAAATCGTACGATTTGGTCCGAACTGGTACGAAATCCCACTAAATGGTATTAACAGGTACGAAATCTTACGAAATGGTATGCACTAGTACGAACTCAAAAAAATGGTACGAAATCGTACAAGTTTATACAATATGGGATAGATCGTACGATTTGGTCCGAACTGGTACGAAAACAAACAAAATGGTATGAAATGGAACAAACAGGTACAAAATCGTACGAACTAGTATGAACTCGTACGAGTTTGTACAATATGGCCCAAATAGTACGATTTGGCCCGAACTGGTACGAAATTACATGAAATGGTATGAAATGGTACAAACTGGGACGAAATCGAACGAACTGGTACGAGTTTGCACAATATGGGCCAAATCGTACGATTTGGTCCGAACTGGTACGAAATCATACGAAATGGTATGAAATGGAACAAACAGGTACGAAATTGTACGTACTGGTACGAACTCGTAAAAAATGGTACGAACTCGTACGAGTTGGTACAATATGGGCCAAATTGTATGATTTGGTCGAAACTAGTACGAACAGGTAGGAAATCTTACGAAATGGTATGAATAGTACGAAATGGTTTGAATTAGTATGAACTCGAAAAAATGGTACGAAATCGTACCAGTTTATACAATATGGGCCAAGTCGTACGATTTGGTCCGAACTGGTACGAAATCATACGAAATGGTATGAAATGGTACTAACAGGTACGAAGTCGTACGAACTGGTACGGACTCGAAAAATGGTACGAACTCGTACCAGTATATACAATATGGGCCAAATCGTACGATTTGGTCCGAACTGGTACGAAATCATACTAAATGGTATGAAATGGTCCAAACAGGTACGAAATTGTACGAACTGGTACGCACTCATAAGAAATGGTACGAACTCGTACGAGTTGGTACAATATGGGCCAAATCGTACGAACTGGTACGAACTCGAAAAAATCGTACGAACTCGTACCAATTTATACAATATGGGCCAAATCGTACGAACTGGTAGGAACTCGAACAAATGGTACGAACTCGTGCCAGTTTATACAAAATGGGCCAAATCGTACGATTTGGTCCGAACTGGTACGAAATCATAGGAAATTGTATGAAATGGTACAAACAGGTACGAATTTAAAAAAACATGGTACGAACTCGTACGAGTTGGTACAATATGGGCCAAATTGTATGATTTGGTTGAAACTAGTACGAACAGGTACGAAATCGTACGAAATGGTATGAATAGTACGAACTCGAAAAAATGGTTCGAAATCGTACTAGTTTATACAATATGGGCCAAATCGTAAGATTTTTTCCGACCTGGTACGAAATCACACAAAATGGTATGAAATGGTACAAACAGGTACGAAATCGTAAGAACTGGTACGAACCCGTACAAGTTTGAACAATATGGGCCAAATCGTACGATTTGGTCCGAATTGGTACGAAATCACACGAAATGGTATGAAATGGAACAAACAGGTATGAACTCGTACGAGTTTATACAATATCGGCCAAATCGTACGATTTGGTCCGAACTGGTACGAAATCAAACGAAATTGTACAAACAGGTACGAAATCGTACGAACTAGTACGAACTCGAACAAATGGTACGAACTCGTACGAGTATGTACAATATGGGACAAATCGTACGATTTGGTCCGAACTGGTACGAAATCCAACGAAATGGTATTAACAGGTACGAAATCGTACGAAATGGTATGAACTAGTATGAACTCGAAAAAATGGTACGAAAGCGTACCGGTTTATACAATGTGGGCCAAGTCGTACGATTTGGTCTGAACTGGTACGAAATCATACGAAATGGTATGAAATGGTACTAACAGGTACGAAATCGTACGAACTGGTACGGACTCGAGAAAATGGTACGAACTCATACCAGTATAAACAATATGGGCCAAATCGTACGATTTGGTCCGAACTGGTACGAAATTACACGAAATGGTATGAAATGGAACAAACGGGTACGAACTCGTCCGAGTATGTACAATATGGGCCAAATTGAACACTTTGGTCCGAACTAGTACGAAATCACGTGAAATGGTTTGAACAGGTACGAAATCGTACGAAATGGTATGAACTAGTTTGAACTCGAAAAAATGGTACGAACTCGTACGAGTATGTACAATATGGGCCAAATCGTACGATTTGGTCCGAACTGGTACGAAATCCCACTAAATGGTATTAACAGGTACGAAATCTTACGAAATGGTATGCACTAGTACGAACTCAAAAAAATGGTACGAAATCGTACAAGTTTATACAATATGGGATAGATCATACGATTTGGTCCGAACTGGTACGAAAACAAACAAAATGGTATGAAATGGAACAAACAGGTACAAAATCGTACGAACTAGTATGAACTCGTACGAGTTTGTACAATATGGCCCAAATAGTACGATTTGGCCCGAACTGGTACGAAATTACATGAAATGGTATGAAATGGTACAAACTGGGACGAAATCGAACGAACTGGTACGAACTTGTACGAGTTTGCACAATATGGGCCAAATCGTACGATTTGGTCCGAACTGGTACGAAATCATACGAAATGGTATGAAATGGAACAAACAGGTACGAAATTGTACGTACTGGTACGAACTCATAAAAAATGGTACGAACTCGTACGAGTTGGTACAATATGGGCCAAATTGTATGATTTGGTCGAAACTAGTACGAACAGGTAGGAAATCTTACGAAATGGTATGAATAGTACGAGCTCAAAAAAATGGTTCGAAATCGTACTAGTTTATACAATATGGGCCAAATCGTACGATTTTATCCGACCCGGTACGAAATCACACGAAATGGTATGAAATGGTACAAACAGGTACGAAATCGTAAGAACCCGTACAAGTTTGAACAATATGCGCCAAATCGTATGATTTGGTCCGAACTGGTACGAAATCACACGAAATGGTATGAAATGGAACAAACAGGTACGAACTCGTACCAAATTACACAATATGGGCCAAATCGTACGATTTGGTCCGAACTGGTACGAAATGGTATAAACAGGTACGAAATCGTACGAACTAGTACGAACTCGAAAAAATGGAACGAACTCGTACGAGTATGTACAATATGGGACAAATCGTACGATTTGGTCCGAACTGGTACAAAATCCAACGAAATGGTATTAACAGGTACGAAATCGTACGAAATGGTTTGAATTAGTATGAACTCGAAAAAATGGTACGAAATCGTACCAGTTTATACAATATGGGCAATTCGTACGATTTGGTCCGAACTGGTACGAAATCATACGAAATGGTATGAAATGGTACTAACAGGTACGAAGTCGTACGAACTGGTACGGACTTAAAAAATGGTACGAACTCGTACCAGTATATACAATATGGGCCAAATCGTACGATTTGGTCCGAACTGGTACGAAATCATACTAAATGGTATGAAATGGTCCAAACAGGTACGAAATTGTACGAACTGGTACGCACTCATAAAAAATGGTACGAACTCGTACGAGTTGGTACAATATGGGCCAAATCGTACGAACTGGTACGAACTCGAAAAAATGGTACGAGCTCGTACCAATTTTTACAATATGGGCCAAATCGTACGAACTGGTAGGAACTCGAACAAATGGTAAGAACTCGTGCCAGTTTATACAAAATGGGCCAAATCGTACGATTTGGTCCGAACTGGTACGAAATCATAGGAAATTGTATGAAATGGTACAAACAGGTACGAATTTAAAAAAACATGGTACGAACTCGTACGAGTTGGTACAATATGGGCCAAATTGTATGATTTGGTTGAAACTAGTACGAACAGGTACGAAATCGTACGAAATGGTATGAATAGTACGAACTCGAAAAAATGGTTCGAAATCGTACGAAATCACACGAAATGGTATGAAATGGAACAGACAGGTACGAACTCGTCCGAGTATGTACAATATGGGCCAAATTGAACACTTTGGTCCGAACTAGTACGAAATCACATGAAATGGTATGAACAGGTACGAAATCGTACGAAATGGTATGAACTAGTTTGAACTCGAAAAAATGGTACGAACTCGTACGAGTATGTACAATATGGGCCAAATCGTACGATTTGGTCCGAACTGGTACGAAATCCCACGAAATGGTATTAATAGGTACGAAATCTTACGAAATGGTATGAACTAGTACGAACTCAAAAAAATGGTACGAACTGGTACGAAAACAAACAAAATGGTATGAAATGGAACAAACAGGTACAAAATCGTACGAACTAGTATGAATTCGTACGAGTTTGTACAATATGGCCCAAATAGTACGATTTCGCCCGAACTGGTACGAAATTACATGAAATGGTATGAAATGGTACAAACTGGGACGAAATCGTACGAACTGGTACGAACTTGTACGAGTTTGCACAATATGGGCCAAATCGTACGATTTGGTCCGAAGTGGTACGAAATCATACGAAATGGTATGAAATGGAAAAAACAGGTACGAAATTGTACGTACTGGTACGAACTCGTAAAAAATGCTACGAACTCGTACGAGTTGGTACAATATGGCCCAAATTGTATGATTTGGTCGAAACTAGTACGAACAGGTAGGAAATCTTACGAAATGGTATGAATAGTACGAACTTGAAAAAATGGTTCGAAATCGTACTAGTTTATACAATATGGGCCAAATCGTACGATTTGGTCCGACCGGGTACGAAATCACACGAAATGGTATGAAATGGTATGAAATGGTACAAACAGGTACGAAATCGTAAGAACCCGTACAAGTTTGAACAATATGCGCCAAATCGTAAGATTTCGTCCGAACTGTTACGAAATCACACGAAATGGTATGAAAGGGAACAAACAGGTACGAACTCGTACCAGTTTAAACAATATGGGCCAAATCGTACGATTTGGTTCGAACTGGTACGAAATCATACGAAATGGTACAAACAGGTACGAAATCGTACGAACTAGTACGAACTCGAAAAAATGGTACGAACTCGTACGAGTATGTACAATATGGGACAAATCGTACGATTTGGTCCGAACAAGTACGAAATCCAACGAAATGGTACTAACAGGTACGAAATCGTACGAAATGGTATGAACTAGTATGAACTCGAAAAAATGGTACGAAATCGTACCAGTTTATACAATATGGGCAAGTCGTACAATTTGGTCCGAACTGGTACGAAATCATACGAAATGGTACTAACAGGTACGAAATCGTACGAACTGGTACGGACTCGAAAAAATGGTACGAACTCGTACCAGTATATACAATATGGGCCAAATCGTACGATTTGGTCCGAACGGGTACGAAATCATACTAAATGGTATGAAATGGTCCAAACAGGTACGAAATTGTACGAACTGGTACGCACTCATAAAAAATGGTACGAACTCGTACGAGTTGGTACAATATGGGCCAAATCGTACGCACTGGTACGAACTCGAAAAAATGGTACGAACTCGTACCAGTTTATACAATATGGGCCAAATCGTACGGACCGGTAGGAACTCGAACAAATGGTACGAACTCGTGCCAGTTTATACAATATGGGCCAAATCGTACGATTTGGTCCGAACTGGTACGAAATCATACGAAATTGTATGAAATGGTACAAACAGGTACGAAATCGTACGAACTGCTACGAATTTAAAAAAACATGGTACGAACTCGTACGAGTTGGTACAATATGGGCCAAATTGTATGATTTGGTTGAAACTAGTACGAACAGGTACGAAATCGTACGAAATATACGAATAGTACGAACTCGAAAAAATGGTTCGAAATCGTACTAGTTTATACAATATGGGCCAAATCGTAAGATTTTTTCCGACCTGGTACGAAATCACACAAAATGGTATGAAATGGTACAAACAGGTACGAAATCGTAAGAACTGGTACGAACCCGTACAAGTTTGAACAATATGGGCCAAATCGTACGATTTGGTCCGAATTGGTACGAAATCACACGAAATGGTATGAAATGGAACAAACAGGTATGAACTCGTACGAGTTTATACAATATCGGCCAAATCGTACGATTTGGTCCGAACTGGTACGAAATCAAACGAAATTGTACAAACAGGTACGAAATCGTACGAACTAGTACGAACTCGAACAAATGGTACGAACTCGTACGAGTATGTACAATATGGGACAAATCGTACGATTTGGTCCGAACTGGTACGAAATCCAACGAAATGGTATTAACAGGTACGAAATCGTACGAAATGGTATGAACTAGTATGAACTCGAAAAAATGGTACGAAAGCGTACCGGTTTATACAATGTGGGCCAAGTCGTACGATTTGGTCTGAACTGGTACGAAATCATACGAAATGGTATGAAATGGTACTAATAGGTACGAAATCGTACGAACTGGTACGGACTCGAGAAAATGGTACGAACTCATACCAGTATAAACAATATGGGCCAAATCGTACGATTTGGTCCGAACTGGTACGAAATTACACGAAATGGTATGAAATGGAACAAACGGGTACGAACTCGTCCGAGTATGTACAATATGGGCCAAATTGAACACTTTGGTCCGAACTAGTACGAAATCACGTGAAATGGTTTGAACAGGTACGAAATCGTACGAAATGGTATGAACTAGTTTGAACTCGAAAAAATGGTACGAACTCGTACGAGTATGTACAATATGGCCCAAATAGTACGATTTCGCCCGAACTGGTACGAAATTACATGAAATGGTATGAAATGGTACAAACTGGGACGAAATCGTACGAACTGGTACGAACTTGTACGAGTTTGCACAATATGGGCCAAATCGTACGATTTGGTCCGAAGTGGTACGAAATCATACGAAATGGTATGAAATGGAAAAAACAGGTACGAAATTGTACGTACTGGTACGAACTCGTAAAAAATGCTACGAACTCGTACGAGTTGGTACAATATGGCCCAAATTGTATGATTTGGTCGAAACTAGTACGAACAGGTAGGAAATCTTACGAAATGGTATGAATAGTACGAACTTGAAAAAATGGTTCGAAATCGTACTAGTTTATACAATATGGGCCAAATCGTACGATTTGGTCCGACCGGGTACGAAATCACACGAAATGGTATGAAATGGTATGAAATGGTACAAACAGGTACGAAATCGTAAGAACCCGTACAAGTTTGAACAATATGCGCCAAATCGTAAGATTTCGTCCGAACTGTTACGAAATCACACGAAATGGTATGAAAGGGAACAAACAGGTACGAACTCGTACCAGTTTAAACAATATGGGCCAAATCGTACGATTTGGTTCGAACTGGTACGAAATCATACGAAATGGTACAAACAGGTACGAAATCGTACGAACTAGTACGAACTCGAAAAAATGGTACGAACTCGTACGAGTATGTACAATATGGGACAAATCGTACGATTTGGTCCGAACTAGTACGAAATCCAACGAAATGGTATTAACAGGTACGAAATCGTACGAAATGGTATGAACTAGTATGAACTCGAAAAAATGGTACGAAATCGTACCAGTTTATACAATATGGGCAAGTCGTACGATTTGGTCCGAACTGGTACGAAATCATACGAAATGGTATGAAATGGTACTAACAGGTACGAAATCGTACGAACTGGTACGGACTCGAAAAAATGGTACGAACTCGTACCAGTATATACAATATGGGCCAAATCGTACGATTTGGTCCGAACGGGTACGAAATCATACTAAATGGTATGAAATGGTCCAAACAGGTACGAAATTGTACGAACTGGTACGCACTCATAAAAAATGGTACGAACTCGTACGAGTTGGTACAATATGGGCCAAATCGTACGCACTGGTACGAACTCGAAAAAATGGTACGAACTCGTACCAGTTTATACAATATGGGCCAAATCGTACGGACCGGTAGGAACTCGAACAAATGGTACGAACTCGTGCCAGTTTATACAATATGGGCCAAATCGTACGATTTGGTCCGAACTGGTACGAAATCATACGAAATTGTATGAAATGGTACAAACAGGTACGAAATCGTACGAACTGCTACGAATTTAAAAAAACATGGTACGAACTCGTACGAGTTGGTACAATATGGGCCAAATTGTATGATTTGGTTGAAACTAGTACGAACAGGTACGAAATCGTACGAAATGGTATGAATAGTACGAACTCGAAAAAATGGTTCGAAATCGTACTAGTTTATACAATATGGGCCAAATCGTAAGATTTTTTCCGACCTGGTACGAAATCACACGAAATGGTATGAAATGGTACAAACAGGTACGAAATCGTAAGAACTGGTACGAACCCGTACAAGTTTGAACAATATGGGCCAAATCGTACGATTTGGTCCGAATTGGTACGAAATCACACGAAATGGTATGAAATGGAACAAACAGGTATGAACTCGTACGAGTTTATACAATATCGGCCAAATCGTACGATTTGGTCCGAACTGGTACGAAATCAAACGAAATGGTACAAACAGGTACGAAATCGTACGAACTAGTACGAACTCGAACAAATGGTACGAACTCGTACGAGTATGTACAATATGGGACAAATCGTACGATTTGGTCCGAACTGGTACGAAATCCAACGAAATGGTATTAACAGGTACGAAATCGTACGAAATGGTATGAACTAGTATGAACTCGAAAAAATGGTACGAAAGCGTACCGGTTTATACAATGTGGGCCAAGTCGTACGATTTGGTCTGAACTGGTACGAAATCATACGAAA
>CM076847.1:36496091-36676932 GCA_039519185.1 Astragalus membranaceus
TCTTACAAGCTGTGCCAATTAACACCGTTACTGCTGTGAGTGCTGAAGATCAGACTGGCGACCTTCAGCATCGGAAATATCAACCGAACTTGGCGCAGGTTGGTCGCCCTTCAACTCATGCTTCTCCCTGGGAAGAAGGGTGCGATCAGACCAAGGCGGGTCTCCCAAGGTGTCAAAGAAAGGTCGTCATGAAAAAGATGGCTCAAAGAAACGCCGATCTTCTAATATCCCCATTGATGATGACTTTTTGAGGAAAAATCTTGAGGAGTACCGGGTTGATCCGGTGGAAGCCGCGGCGAAACTTTTTAGGCATATGGCCGACGTCTCCAAAATGCAAAGGGAGGAAGAAGAAGCCCGAGTCAAAGGTAATTGTGGGAAATCGACGTCTCCTTCCCTTGATGCTTTTGTCGCTTTACATTTATAACTTAGTTTTGCACTCTTTTCATTTCAGGGGCCCTGAAAGAGAGAGATGAAGAGCGAGCTCTGAAGGAAGAGGAAATGAGGAAATACGAGTCGCTCTCTTCCACTCTGGCGACGGCTCAGAAGGACCTCTCCGATCTTCGAAAGGAGAAAGGAGATCTTGAAAACGAGAGGGACTCTACTTCCAACAAGGCTAAGGAGCTCGAGCTTCGGATTACCGAGCTTGAGGCCAAAGAGAAGGAAGCTGTGGAGTTAGTTACGACTTTGAGAAATCGGATCTCCGATCTTGAGGCCAATATACAGAAAGCTCGAGAGGAGGGGGCCGACCCCCAAAGTCAGGTTGCAGATCTCCAGGAGAAATTGATGTGGTTATATTGCTTTTGCAGGTTAGGTTTTGATGATGATGTGCTCGAAGTCAAAATGACAAGAAGGTTAGGTTTTGATGATGTGTTCAAAGCGGAAAATGACAAAGCGAAAATCCAAGGCACAAACAAGACTCAAGAAGTAAGGGTAGTCTCTAGGGTTTGGGTCGTGTCTTAGGATACTATGTAAGCCGCTTCTGAGGGTCAGCTCATCTCACAGTTTATTAGCCTTCACAATTTTCAAAATGCATGCATGCACATAGGTAAGGCACGTAACATAAACACTATTTTTGTGGAAGTTAGAAATCTCTTTCCTAAAGCCAAGAATCGATTTCCAACCTTGTGCAAAGGATAGAAATCGATTTCCCAAAGCAAAGAATCGATTCCCAAACTATTTTAAAAGCTAAGAATCGATTCCTACTATTTCTCATAAGATCAAAATCGATTTCCTACTCTATCTTTAAAGTAACAAATCAATTTCCTTCCTATTTTCAAAGCCATAAATCGATTTGCCTATTACTTTAGTCAAGCAATGAATCGATTCATAAACTACACTCTTCAAGCTAAGAATCGATTCTTCTCCTCATGCATCCAAGCATAAAATCGATTTTCTTCTTTCTAAAAGCCTCAACGGTCATATTTTCAAGCTATTAATCGATTCATACTTACTCTTTAAAAGCAAACAATCGATCACACACTTATGAGTTATTCCTATTTTTAAGACAAGAATCGATTTTCACTCCTTAGTATTTCAAGCAAATAAACGATTCTCTACTTAGTGTGATCTCATTCAAAGCTCATATTTTTCCTAAGTCTATAAATAGGGACTTAGTGTTTCTCAGAAAAACACAACTCATTCTTACGCTTATGCTGAAAATGTAACACCCCTTTTCTACCCGGAAAATTTTTGGCAAAAATCAGAGTTTTCAAAACGTCTTTCAATACACCCACAAGGGATGCCACATTTACACCGTTAACATCACACGCCAATAATAAAATTTCACCATTAAAATAGTGCGACACATAGCACGTCATAAGATCACCAAGCAGCGGAATAAAAATCAAGGTTCAATTGAATAATTATAACATCACCATAAAACTTCAGAAATTAAATATTAAAGACATCAAATAAAACTAGCGTTCATCCCCCCGAGTGCTACGTATCAGAGCGACGACACCGACTCGACTAGCGAAGGTAGACATGCCTTCACTCGCAATCACCTGCACGTTACCAACATAGGGGTAACATTCAAACAGAATGGGTGAGATATCTAACATTATAATAGCATATATGATAGGCAATATGCTAGAGTTACGACAAATATATCCACCACTTCACAACAACATCAAATTACAAATCACCAAGAATTCTCACCAACATTCATGAGTAAGTATATGAGATGCAACCCACACCAACGGGCATATGCATGTGGTACCAATCATCACCAATAAAGTAGCCAATAAGGGCATCATCACCTGTATGAGCATCACCATCATCACCTATAGCTCCAAGGCCGAAGCCATCATCACCAAAATAATGCATATGCAATATATGCGACACCATGAACAATGCACCAGAGATAATTAACAACAACAGACATTTAATTGACACAACAATCACCAATATCAACAAGTGGTCATAGACCCATCACCTATCACCGTAGCCAATAAAATCGGCACATCACCTGCTATATCATCACCAATAACACCGATCATCACCACTAACACCTACACCTATAGGACAGTCTAACAACTTGACCAACAATCACCGACCCCAAAGACACCAATAAATTTACAACATCAAAGACAACAACACTTTTACAACACCGGAAACAACGACAATTTACGACACCAGGAACAGTACCAATTTACAACAAACAGCGACATTTGTTTACAGCAGACAGCAACAATAGCCTTTAAAAACAGCAACTAAAAAATGGAGCCAGCAACCATGATTTTCCAGGAAAACAGCAACACAAAAACGGGAACAGCAACCATGATTTTTCAGAAAAACAGCAACGTCAAAATGGAGACAGCAACAGTGAGTTTCCAGAAAAATAGCAACATCAAAATGGAGACAGCAACAGCGAGTTTTCAGAAAAACAACAGCATCAAAATGGAGACAGCAACAGTGAGTTTTCAGAAAAACAGCAACATCATTTTTAGAAAAACAGCAACATTTGTTCACTGTGACAGCAACATCAATTTTTAGGAAAACAGCAACATTTATTCACTGTGACAGCAACATCAATTTTCAGAAAAACAGCAATATTTGTTCACTGTGACAGCAACATCAATTTTCAGGAAAACAGCAACAATTGTTCACTGTGACAGCAACATTAATTTAGAAAAAACAGCAACAATTGTTCTACTGTGACAGCAACATTAATTTAGAAAAACAGCAACAATTGTTCTACTGTGACAGCAACAAGACAGAAACTGGCGCCCAGCAACAGGGCGCCTAGCAAAACGGCAACACAGCAGAAACTGGCGCCCAGCAACAAGGCGCCTAGCGCAACAACAGCACAAACAGACTTGGCGCACAGGAACAAGGCGCCTAGCACAACAACACAGCAAATGGCGCCCAGGAGCAAGGCGCCTAGCAGGCCAGCAACACAGAAACTGGCGCCCAGGAGCAGGGCGCCTAAATCAGCAACAAGCGCAGAAGACACTAGGCGCCTAGGGCGCCCTTCACAGCAACACAGACACGCACCAATCACCACTGGGCGCCTAGGGCGCCATTTCCTGCAACTCAGAAACACACTGGGCGCCTAGGGTGCCAACTCCAGCAACCAAGACAGCAACACTGGGCCCCTAGGGCGCCACTTTCAGCAACACAAAAACAGAACATCATGACTGGGCGCCTAGGGCGCCACATTCAGCGACCAAAACAACACTGGCTCGGCGCCCAGGAGCAGGGCGCCATTTCCAGCGACCCAAACAACAACACCAAATCGCACCAAAACACCAAACACCAAACTCAATCAACATGAGTACATTCAAACATCACTAAATCAACATCAACAAGATCAAAGAGGCATCATAGGTCCTATCTCCCACATAACCCCCATCATACACCCTATTATAAAGTAGAACCCACCATTGTTGCACCCCGAAAAATCCCCGCTTTGGGTTTCTCAATGTACAACGTGGAAAAATTTGGAGCCGCCACCAATATTTAAATTTTAAGACCAAAACATTGAAAAAAGGTCTTTTGGACAAGGCGGATGGTCTTTTGAAAACTAGAGATATAGGTTCGGGGGTCGATTACGTGCGAGGAAGGTGTTAGCACCGCGCACGTCCTTTTTACTGAAAGGGAACCTCTAATTAAATGTGTGGTTTTAACGTTTGATTTGAAAAATACCTAGATTTGTCTATTTATTCCTTGTTTGAAGATGAATGGGAAAACTTAATGAAAATTTTATTTTTGGTGAGAAAGGGGGAAAAAAGGGTTTTTAGAAAAAGTGCTTGACGGGACATGGCCCGCTCCTACGTATCTCCCGGTGCGATGGAGAATTCAAAGCTACGTAGTTCTTGGTTGTCTTTTTGAAAATTTTTTGTTTTTTATCTTTTTTTGGTGAGTTTTTGAAATAGGACGAGAATTAGTGAATGATTAAACTAGCAGAGGCTATGATGAATCACTACTAAATACTCGAAAAAGGAGAGTTGTACCGCTAGTCAAACGAACAAAGGTTCTGATGGACTATTGACAACAACTCGTTTTTATTATCTTTTTTGAGAGTGATTTTCAAAAGAGATTGATTTGTACGATGATCAAACTAACAAAGGTTATGATGGATCATCGTTTATTATTTTTAGGAGAAAAGGACATTGTCACTAATAGCTAAACGAACAGAGGCTCTGATGAGCTACTAGCAACAACGGGTTTGAAAATGATCCTTTTTGCTTGTTTTGTGAAAATGATTTGTTTACGGTTGAAAAAGGATTTTTATTTGTTGCGCTTGACGAGAACGAGACTCGCTCCTACGTATCCCAAATGGGAATCAAAGCGACGTAGTTCTAATGAAATATGTTTTTTGAAAGGGTTTGAAAGATTTTTGGAAAAAGGGTGAAGGCACTATCAATGATTGATTACAAAAGTTCAAGCACATTCACTAATCACGAAATCATACATATGTTGAACATTTAATCAAGACTAAACATGTCAATATGATCAAAAGACCCACTTATCAGGGATGCAAGGTAAAGTTCTCAAAGCAAGTGTGTGTGTGTGTAGGAAGGAGTGTATTTACCCTAATGACTCTATGCTACAACAGGCATGTAGACTTACGTCTTCATTAGGAGGTCATACAAAGCAAGTGTGTGTGTAGGAAGGAGTGTATTTACCCTAATGACTCTATGCTACAACAGGCATGTAGACTTACGTCTTCATTAGGAGGTCATACACATGGATGGAATGGCATATTGAATTGAGACATTTTAAAATGCATCAGAAACAAGCAAGCAATTGATCATAGGCATAGAATGATCTTAATTAAACTAAGGAACATATGAGCACGATTTCTCCATAACATGAACAAAAGGGGAAATTGCATCAAGGCTAAGGTAAGCCTATCCCTTGCATTCATGAATAAGTGCCCAAAGGCTAGTAACACAATCAAAGGGGAGGGAGCATCAAGGTTTTGGGTAACCTATCCTTTGCAATACCCTATGGACCTTAAACCATAAACCTAACTATCTTTTATTCATTAAGAAGTTAAAAAGGGGGAGGTTGAATCATCTGAAACCATCTTCACCACTTAGAAAATGATGCACTAGGCATAAGTGGGAATCATGTGGTTCATCATCAACAAGGACACTACAGCTAAATTAAATCACATAGGGCAATTTTGGCATGGATCAGAATGATTGAATTTTAACAAATATAAAAACAGAAATACCTCTAATGAAGGCAGATATTACAACTCTGAAGAACGCAAATCCCGACTAACCCTTGCAGGAGATCAGCTCAGACGGACCAACGGCGCGAATAGAGCAAAAATGAAGCGTAGAACTGGAAAATGAGATTTGCAAGAGTTGTCTTCTCAGATCTCGTGAAAAATGTCTGGAGCAATTCTTCTCAGATCTTGTGAGATCCGTCCCTCCGAAAATGTGACTAGAGGCTGCCTATTTATAGGCTTAGGAAAGCGTAGAATTTTTTTAAAAACATTTATTGCAAGGATGAATCGATTGTTTGATGAAGGCAAAATATAGTATAATCGATTCTTTATTTTTGGAAATGATAAGAATCGATTATATGGCCTATGGAAAAAGGTAGGAATCGATTTTCAGGACATTTGGAGATCCTGAAAATCGATTATGTGGCCTTTGGAAATATGTAGGAATCGATTCTTTATTTTTGGAAATGATAAGAATCGATTATATGGCCTATGGAAAAAGGTAGGAATCGATTTTCAGGACATTTGGAGATCCTGAAAATCGATTTCATAGTCTTTTAAAATTTAAGGAAATCGATTCTTAGCTTTTGCATGAGTATGTGTAGAAATCGATTTCATGCTTTAAACATAGGCAAGGGAAATCGATTATTGGCCTATAGGTGAGATAAAGAATCGATTTTCATGGCTTAGGAAAAAGGTATAAATCGATTCTTGGCCATAAGAACAAAATAGAAATCAATTCTTGCTTTCCACAAAAATGCTTTTAGGTCTTTGCCATAAAATATTTTTCAAAGCTTGCCATGCAT
Source organism: Astragalus membranaceus (assembly GCA_039519185.1). Lineage (NCBI taxonomy): Eukaryota > Viridiplantae > Streptophyta > Magnoliopsida > Fabales > Fabaceae > Astragalus > Astragalus membranaceus. Next base: position 36,502,578 of record CM076847.1, read on the forward strand.
AACATATTTTTTCAAAACTTGCCATGCATACATAACACATTTTCAAAAACCCTAATTTGATGCATGAGGCTTATTGCAAAAATTGTTTTTAGAGACCCTTTTGTGAGAAATGACCAAAATGCCCTTTTTGACTCTAACTTCCCAAAACGTGCATTCTAACCCTAAAAATGATGCATAATTTATTTTTGTGTGGAAAATTAGGGTTTGGACCTAAGCCGGACAAAATTGGGGTATGACAGCTGCCCCTCTTTATCTGAATTTTAACGAGGAATATGAATTGGCCGAAACATATTCCAAGGCAAAATGAAGATAAAGAATTCAGAAATTATACCGATTTTGTCCTCTTGGGGAAAACCCGAATTTTCCCCTTTTTCTTTTCTCATTTTTTTTTTGTTTTTATTGATGGGCTTGAGAACAAACGGGGAATGGTTAACACCTGGCGCATTAACCGAGAGAGAAAATGACGGACCACTCGGGATCTGAAGGAGCACTAAGGCTCTGAAGGACCACTCGGGGTCCGAAGGAACACTAAGACTCTGAAGGTCTAATTCGCAGTCGATGCTTGGCGCATTGATTGGAGTTAAACTGAAGGACCGACGAGGTCTGAAGGGCATGCCTAAGCCTGATGGACCAATGGGTCCGATGGAACGCAAACTAGCAACGGTACTAGTAAAACGGTCTGCTTGGGGGGTGGCCTTTTCCGAGCGGCCATGATGGGTCAAGATCAGATCCGGAACTGATATGTTGACCATGTAGGACGTCCATTGTGTCTTAGGCTGACACAACTAGTCTGAAGGACCACTCGGGGTCTGAAGGACTTACCCGCAGCTCGAATACGAGGTGAAGTCTGTTTTTGAAGGGACACTTGGGTCCTGAAGGGATTCACGAATCCTGTTGATCGATAGACACTTGGCGTGCAAACAGAAAGGTAAAATGGGAACTTGGCGTGCAGACAGAAAAGTAAAGTGGGCACTTGGCGTGCAAACAGAAAAGTAAAATGGGCACTTGGCGTGCAAACAGAAAAGTAAAATGGGCACTTGGCGTGCAAACAGAAAAGTAAATGGGCACTTGGCGTGCAGAAGCAGGAAATAAAGCGGTAAAGGATGCGGTAAAGAAAGCAGTAAGGAAGGAGCACTGAGGGCTCAAGATGAGCGCGGAGGGCTCGGGATGAGTACAGAGGGCTTAGGAGAAGCGCGGAGGGCTCAGGAGGAGCACAGAGGGCTCAGGAGGAGCACAGAGGACTCAGGATGAGCGCAGAGGGCTCAGGATGAGCGCAGAGGGCTCAGGGGGAGCACAGAGGGCTCAGGAGGAGCACAGAGGGCTCAGGAGGAGCACAGAGGGCTCAGGATGGAGAGCGCAGAGGGCTCAGGAGGAGCGCAGGGGGCTCACAAATTCTGCTGATTGGTTGATTTGGAATGACCGATGCTGCCGCACTGAATTGATGTACCTGCATACGTCAGTTGATGCAAGGAATAGTGCATGGAGTGTGAGTGCATGTTTATGCAAGGGCATGTTATGCATGTGCATGCAATGCAATGAGATGCTATTCCTGATTCTTTTACTTTGGTTTTCGTCATGTGATGAATGCACAAGATGCGGTTATGCACATGTAATGCAGATGTATGCTACGTGGATGCATGTGACGCTGATGCATGCAATGCTGGACGCTTTTGATATTCTCTTTTGGCTTTCCTTGATGGTTGCTCTTTTTATTTATTTATTTATGAAGTGCGGGTATGCAAATGCAATGCTTGAGAGTTGTGAAATGCCTTGATGGAATGCTAAATTATGGACTTGACATTAGTCTGATTTAAAGATCACAACGAGTCTGGTTTATGGGCCGACAAGCCTGGTTTATGGAGCAATATGTGTCTGCATACTGGTCTGATTTATGGACCCTAAAGGTCTGGTTTAAGGACACAAAGGTCTGGTTTATGGATCACAATGATCTGGTTTAAGGACACAAAAGTCTGGTTTGACCGCATGGAATGCCAGTGTATGCAATGGAAGGCTTCGTTTTGTTTTTTCTATGAGATGCATGATGCAAATGCCATGACTGCTATTTTCTTTTTCTTTCTCTTATGATGAATGCAAATGCCTGAATTTCTCCTTTTCTTTACTTTATTATCATTATTTTCCTGCCTGATAAATGCATGATTTTATGCATGACTGTGTTTGTTTATTGCCTTTTTTTTTGCTGGTTCAGCCAACCTGCGACACTCATGACACGAGACTGAGGAACCTGTTGGACTTGCGGGGCTCATGGGCCGAGTGCATGTTGGTCTTGACTTTGCTGGTTTGAAGCAATCGTGGATGTAGTTGCTCTCTCTTGCATGATTGACTGATTTTGAGGGTGTGCTTTCTCTCAGGACTCTTAAGAATCTCGTAATGATTTGCAATGCTCTATGATATATGCACATGTTTTACAGTTCAGGACCATCATCATCATAAAACATTTATTTTGAGCAGAAAAAGCAGAAAATAAAAGAGTGAACAGATACGAGAAATTTGAACTTTATTAATGCGGAAACCGGTCGCACAAGAAGTTACGCCGATTGTTTATTACACTTGAAAGTTTAAACTGTAAAAAAACACGAAAAAGGAGAGGAGCCAATTTCTGACTGTCCGTCTCTGTGGAACAGTGCCAAACATCTATGTCCTTGACCTTGATCACTCCCTCATCCAAGCTTGTAGGAGAGTTGTATGCCTTTCTTTACTTTTCATGCCTAAGTATTTAGACCCTAACTTTTGCCTGGATCGCCCATTGCGGGTTTTCAATCCACCGGGTCGCTCTGATATTGCCTAGGCCGCCCTTTGTGGGTTTTCAACCTAGCGAGCTAATTCTTACTTGGCTTGTCTTTCTCTTTTTTTTTTATATTTCTTTCAGGCATAATACTTCTTCACTTAATCTGAATTGACTGGATTCCCGAGATCTTCGCCGTCTATATTTATGAGTATCGGCGCTCCTCTGGAAAAAGCTTTCTTGACTTCATATGGACCGTCATAAGTGGGTATCAACTTCCCACGGAGTCAGTCTGGATAGGTAGGATCTTTTTGAGTACAAGGTCTCCTTCGCCGAATTCTCGAAGACAGACTTTCCTGCCGAAAGCTGCCTTCATCTTTTGTTGGTACAACTGGCCATGGCGCAGGGCAGCAATTCCTTTCTCTTTAATGAGATTCAGTTGATCTAGATGAGCTTGGACCCCCTTTTGCTTCTTCTAACTTGGCCTCCATGACTACTCGTGGAGAAGGTATCTCAACCTTGATGAGAAGAACTGCTTCTGACCCATACACTAGAGGAAAAAAGGGGTTGCCCCTGTATGATTTCATGAATGTGAGTGCGACAAGGGATGAGATAGGTGTAGGATCAATTTCCCCAATTGTAGGAGGGGTGAAGAGCGACAGAATTGCCCCACTTGGCATATTGTAAACAAATGAATTTACTTGTCCTTGAGCTAAAACTTTGAGAAAACAACAGCAATCAATCATTGATCGGGATGGACCTTTCGGGATTGTGGTGTTTTGTGGAGGAGAGATGAGTAAGCTTAATGAAGCATTTGGGGCTAATGGCAGGATGGTTTTTATTCGGTGTTAGCTGTTGATCGATGATTTATGATGGTTAACTGGCTTGATGAGGTATTAGGAAATTTTATTCCTGGCTAAAGGTCTGTGGAGGGCGGGCTGTCGAGGTCAAAGGAGAGTGTTTGCGGTTTATGAGAGGAGGGGTGCATGGAAATGAGAAAGTGTTTGAAGGTTTATTGAGACGAGGATCTCTTGGGTTTTGTGGTAACATGTATCAACTCACTACTTACATTTCTTTTGTATTTTTCTTTTGGTTTTGAGATTTTCCTTTTTGAATGATTTTCCCTTCTTTGACTTCTTCTTTTTCTTGAGCTTGGGTGAGCTGATAAAGAACGATGCACTGTTTTTTATATTCGAGGTGTTCCTTGTCTAAGGTGACTTTTGGATTTTTGGCTTTTTCTTGGCTTAAGATGGGTCGGAAAGGATTTTGTTTTTGGATATGGAATGGTAGTCCGACTTCATTTCAAATCATGATTGCTTATTTCCTCAAAAATTAACTCTGGGACAATAATTCACTTACTTTCATGCACTTGCCCTTCTTCTTTATTTCCTTTTTGCGCTCTAATTTTCCTTTATTGAAGTACCCATCTTGATCTCTTTCTTGTTTTCAGCGGTCCCCAAGTTGAACACTTCAGTGGATTCCCCGTGATGCTGAATAACCCTTTTTCCTTGCTTCATTAACCTTCTGGAGGATTTTCCCGGTCTTTCTCAACGTCCCACTCTGCTTGATTGATAAGGTGATCAAAGTCAAAATTATGGACCGTTGGCACTGTTATTTTGAGAGACAATTGCTGTGGTTTGCTTTTTGCCGAGGCGAAAAAGCAGAATGGAAGGTGAGACATGCAGGCAAAAATAATAAAGAAAAGAAGAGACACATGAAATGAAAAGGAATTGATTTTTATTGATTGGAATTCAAAAACAACGTTTTTATTGATGATGATGATTTAGAAAATAAAAACATGTGCGCCCCTAACAACTGGTCCTGTGGCCTTGGGCAGAGCCACAGGGTTGCATTACAAATGACTACTTTAAATCAAAGGTCCCAGGAGGATCAACAGTCTTTCAATTCTTTAATTCTTTCACCAGCACTGCAGCGACAAACCAGGTTTGCACCACCCTCATCCTTGATGACAGCAATTTGATCGTGTTGTTCCTCTTCCTCATCCCATCCTGTGGGCTGGATGTCTTCTATTCGGATTTGAGCACTCTCGGGAGCGTCATATCTGACCAAGTAGTCAAACTTTCCATTGGACTCCCCTAGGGTATCCCAACATCTCTCTTTCATAGGCACCGCTATTACTTCCTCATTGATTTCTTTTTCATCTTCAATATCATGGGTCCCTATCTGAACCACGCACCGATCTATCAGGTCTTGCAGGACTGACTTGAAAACTTCACAGGCACCCACACATAAAGGATCGGCGCATACACAGCCCTTCTTGATAACACCACGACGGCACAACTCAGCATGTATATTTTCCAGAGGAGTCTGGATACACTTAACATCTTTTATCATTGTCTGCTCCACAGAATCCTCTACTGCATTAGCGGATGGTGTCCCATGTCCCGGTAAGGGGTTTGTAGTTGTACTGGGACTGTTCGGCTTGAAAGAGATCCAGTTGGCGTCAATCAAATCCTGGACTACATATTTGAAAGCCTTGCAGTCCTCCACCGTGTGGCCGACTCCTCCACTATGAAAGCTACAAGTAGCATCAGCATTGTACCCCCTAGGAAAGGGAGGTTGTATAGGCTTCATGGGGCGAGTATTGACCAAATTCTTTGAGACAAGATGATTGAACAATTCAGTATAGGTCATTGGGATCGGATCAAAATTAGCACGCCTCTTCTCTTGATAGTTCTGGGCTCTGTAGCCCGAATTAGTTTGCTGCGGAGAGTTGAAAGATAATGGCACCGCCTGCTGTGGAGAGCTGAAAGATGGGCCTCCCCTTGCGGAAATAACATTGGTTTCCCCTTCTTTCTTCTTGGGGAAGTTGGGAAAGGGTTTCTTTTGTCCACTAGAATTGCCAAAACCTCCAGCAATCTTTCCGCTGCGCAATCCGTGCTCTAATCGTTCCCCAATGACAACCATATCTGAGAAATTGGACGAAACGCTCCCCACCAACCTATCATAATACAGCCCTGGAAGGGTCTCCATAAACATGTACACCATCTCTTTTTCAGTCAATGGCGGCTTCACCTGAGCAGCTATGCTCCTCCATTTTTGAGCGTATTCTTTGAATGACTCTCTATCTCCTTTTCTCATGTGCTGTAATTGAGACCGGTCTGGAGCCAGGTCCATGTTATACTGGTATTGTTTTAGAAAGGCTTCAGAGAGATCCTTTCAACTGTGAACTTCGGAGGATTGCAGCTGCATGTACCAATCTAGTGATGCCCCAGTCAGACTGTCCTGGAAATAATGAATGAGCACCTTGTCATCATGAGCATAAGCGGCCATTTTTCTAACATACATCGTCAGATGGCTAGATGGACACCCGGTGCCGCGATATTTATCAAAGTCAGGTGCTTTGAATTTAGGGGGTATAACAACATCTGGGACAAGGCACAAATCTCGGGCATCCCTGGCTCTAGTTCCTGATCCTTCCACAGCTCTTAAGCGCTCTTCAAGCGAGTGATACCGATCCCCATGCTGAGTGTTCCCAAACAAATGACCTTGTGGATAGTTCCCCGGACCGTGATAATAACCCCCATGCTGAGCAGGGTTTCCCATATGATGGACAGCGTTCTGAGGGTTCACAGTAACTCCCAGAGTAGGACTAGGTGAACCTCTTGGCAGCACAGTATCAGGACTAGGAGTATGAATTTATGGTCCCATAGCAGCTCCACCAGGCATAGTCGTGACAGGTTGACTCGACCCCACAGGAATACCTTCAGCAGCAGGCGGCATATAACCCATTGGCATCCCCCAAGGATATATCGGTGCATTCAGATGACTCTGTCTGCTCGCTCCTGGAGGATGGGCAAAGTGACTGACCCCCTGTCCATAAGAGGTGTGAGTAGTTGTAACTTCAGCGGACACCGAAGGAGAAACGAAAGTAACAACCCCTTCGGAATTTACAACAGCGGCGGCCCCACCCCTCAGATTCTGTAGCATACTCATTACTTCGACCATCTGTGCTTCCATAGCCTCCACTTTGGTCTTCAAAGCTTGATTCTCTTGAGCCAGCTTCTCAGGATTAAGAATCTCCACAACCGACTCATCTTGACCCAGGGGGTCCTCATTCTCGAGATGTTGATTACTAGCCATCAATCTTGCTTGTAGACGGGTGGAGTATCGGTGTTGGCGAACCAGCTTGCCTTTTGTTTTTCTCTCTGATGATAGAACATTTTTTATGAGTACAAGTATGAATGCGTAAATGAATGCAATGCATATGGTTTTGTATTTAGATGCATGAGGAATGCTGTAAAATGCGGGTGATGAGGATGCTTGTTATAAAGACAGATATTTACAGGTGGGGGTTTTGAAATTTTAGGGCAGTATACCCTATATGCCACCTCATATAGGAAAAACATATTCTTTTTTGATTTTGTTGTTTTTTTCAAAACGTTGGTGGAAATGAACTAGATGTAATAATGCAACACACAATTTTGGAAAAGCCCTTGTGACCTAAAAAGAGGTGAAACTTATGATCTATGGTAATTTAAAGGGTAATCCTCCCATGTAGCTTTATTCACTCCCTCACAAGGCCACCAGAGCTACAGTCTCTTTCACAAAACTCCCCACAAATGCAGCAAACTGCTAGATGTGAGGCATCATGAAAGAGCACAACTCTTGTTGAAACTTTCGCAAGTAGCCAAACGGACAAAGGTCCTGATGGGCTCTCACTACTCGAATCCACTCTCCTAAGTTTTTGCAGACCTGGGTTATGGTCCCACTCAAAACACATAGTCACAGGGTATAAGTGTAGTGTGTGTTAAGGGCATTTTCTCTAGTACTACCCCCACCTGAAATAAAAAACCAGAGCAGTCCAGACAAAAGCAAGCGATAACAAGTTATCTACCCTAGGGTTTCATACCTAGAATATCTATAAACAAGGATACTGCTTACCTTAGGAAGAGGAGCCAAGAAGAGGGGATCATGGGGATTTGAAAAAATGCATGGGCCTAAGCGATAAAAGAAAGGGAATAAAAGATGAGAAAGAAAGGCAAACAGGGCTTTAATCAAATCAACAATACATTAAACCACACATTTAAATTAGTTAGGCTTGACCCTCGTCTTTTTAAAAAAAGTGTTCCCCAGCGGAGTCGCCAGCTGTTGCACCCCAAAAAATCCCCGCTTTGGGTTTCTCAATGTACAACGTGGAAAAATTTGGAGCCGCCACCAATATTTTAATTTTAAGACCAAAACATTGAAAAAAGGTCTTTTGGACAAGGCGGATGGTCTTTTGAAAACTAGAGATATAGGTTCGGGGGTCGATTACGTGCGAGGAAGGTGTTAGCACCGCGCACGTCCTTTCTACCGAAAGGGAACCTCTAATTAAATGTGTGGTTTTAACGTTTGATTTGAAAAATACCTAGATTTGCCTATTTATTCCTTGTTTGAAGATGAATGGGAAAACTTAATGAAAATTTTATTTTTGGTGAGAAAGGGGGAAAAAAGGGTTTTTAGAAAAAGTGCTTGATGGGACATGGCCCGCTCCTACGTATCTCCCGGTGCGATGGAGAATTCAAAGCTACGTAGTTCTTGGTTGTCTTTTTGAAAAGTTTTTGTTTTTTATCTTTTTTTGGTGAGTTTTTGAAATAGGACGAGAATTAGTGAATGATTAAACTAGCAGAGGCTATGATGAATCACTACTAAATACTCGAAAAAGGAGAGTTGTACTGCTAGTCAAACGAACAAAGGTTCTGATGGACTATTGACAACAACTCGTTTTTATTATCTTTTTTGAGAGTGATTTTCGAAAGAGATTGATTTGTACGATGATCAAACTAACAAAGGTTATGATGGATCATCGTTTATTATTTTTAGGAGAAAAGGACATTGTCACTAATAGCTAAACGAACAGAGGCTCTGATGAGCTACTAGCAACAACGGGTTTGAAAATGATCCTTTTTGCTTGTTTTGTGAAAATGATTTGTTTACGGTTGAAAAGGGATTTTTATTTGTTGCGCTTGACGAGAACAAGACTCGCTCCTACGTATCCCAAATGGGAATCAAAGCGACGTAGTTCTAATGAAATATGTTTTTTGAAAGGGTTTGAAAGATTTTTGGAAAAAGGGTGAAGGCACTATCAATGATTGATTACAAAAGTTCAAGCACATTCACTAATCACGAAATCATACATATGTTGAACATTTAATCAATACTAAACATGTCAATATGATCAAAAGACCCACTTATCAGGGATGCAAGGTAAAGTTCTCAAAGCAAGTGTGTGTGTGTGTAGGAAGGAGTGTATTTACCCTAATGACTCTATGCTACAACAGGCATGTAGACTTACGTCTTCATTAGGAGGTCATACAAAGCAAGTGTGTGTGTAGGAAGGAGTGTATTTACCCTAATGACTCTATGCTACAACAGGCATGTAGACTTACGTCTTCATTAGGAGGTCATACACATGGATGGAATGGCATATTGAATTGAGACATTTTAAAATGCATCAGAAACAAGCAAGCAATTGATCATAGGCATAGAATGATCTTAATTAAACTAAGGAACATATGAGCACGATTTCTCCATAACATGAACAAAAGGGGAAATTGCATCAAGGCTAAGGTAAGCCTATCCCTTGCATTCATGAATAAGTGCCCAAAGGCTAGTAACACAATCAAAGGGGAGGGAGCATCAAGGTTTTGGGTAACCTATCCTTTGCAATACCCTATGGACCTTAAACCATAAACCTAACTATCTTTTATTCATTAAGAAGTTAAAAAGGGGGAGGTTGAATCATCTGAAACCATCTTCACCACTTAGAAAATGATGCACTAGGCATAAGTGGGAATCATGTGGTTCATCATCAACAAGGACACTACAGCTAAATTAAATCACATAGGGCAATTTTGGCATGGATCAGAATGATTGAATTTTAACAAATATAAAAACAGAAATACCTCTGATGAAGGCAGATATTACAACTCTGAAGAACGCAAATCCCGACTAACCCTTGCAGGAGATCAGCTCAGACGGACCAACGGCGCGAATAGAGCAAAAATGAAGCGTAGAACTGGAAAATGAGATTTGCAAGAGTTGTCTTCTCAGATCTCGTGAAAAATGTCTGGAGCAATTCTTCTCTGATCTTGTGAGATCTGTCCCTCCGAAAATGTGACTAGAGGCTGCCTATTTATAGGCTTAGGAAAGCGTAGAATTTTTTAAAAAACATTTATTGCAAGGATGAATCGATTGTTTGATGAAGGCAAAATATAGTATAATCGATTCTTTGTTTTTGGAAATGATAAGAATCGATTATATGGCCTATGGAAAAAGGTAGGAATCGATTTTCAGGACATTTGGAGATCCTGAAAATCGATTATGTGGCCTTTGGAAATATGTAGGAATCGATTCTTTATTTTTGGAAATGATAAGAATCGATTATATGGCCTATGGAAAAAGGTAGGAATCGATTTTCAGGACATTTGGAGATCCTGAAAATCGATTTCATAGTCTTTTAAAATTTAAGGAAATAGATTCTTAGCTTTTGCATGAGTATGTGTAGAAATCGATTTCATGCTTTAAACATAGGCAAGGGAAATCGATTATTGGCCTATAGGTGAGATAAAGAATCGATTTTCATGGCTTAGGAAAAAGGTATAAATCGATTCTTGGCCATAAGAACAAAATAGAAATCAATTCTTGCTTTCCACAAAAATGCTTTTAGGTCTTTGCCATAAAATATTTTTCAAAGCTTGCCATGCATAACATATTTTTTCAAAACTTGCCATGCATACATAACACATTTTCAAAAACCCTAATTTGATGCATGAGGCTTATTGCAAAAATTGTTTTTAGAGACCCTTTTGTGAGAAATGACCAAAATGCCCTTTTTGACTCTAACTTCCCAAAACGTGCATTCTAACCCTAAAAATGATGCATAATTTATTTTTGTGTGGAAAATTAGGGTTTGGACCTAAGCCGGACAAAATTGGGGTATGACAGACATTTGTCCGGGTTGGCTTCAATGCCCCTTTGTGAGGTAGAAACCAAGGAATTTCCCAGCTCGGACTCCGAAAGTGCATTTTTTCGGGTTCAGCCTCATATTGTTTTTTCGGATTTCAGCGAAGATCTCTTAAAGGTCGGCTATGTGGAGGCTCTCACCCTCGCTTTTCGCGATCATGTCGTCGGGGTTGACTTCTACGTTGCGCTCGATATGCTTTCGGAAAACCCTGTTCATCATTCTTTGATAGGTAGCTCCCGCATTTTTCAAGTCAAATGGCATAACCCGGTAACAGAAATTACCGCGGTCAGTCATGAAGGCGGTCTTTTCTTGGTCGGGAGGGAACATCGAAATTTGGTTATATCCGGAATAGGCATCCATAAAATATAGTAAATGAAAACCTGAAGCATTATCGACGAGACGATTGTTGCACCCCAAAAAATCCGGTTCAGACTTCTCATTGTACAACGTGGAAAAGGTATGGAGCCGCCACCAATATTTTAATTTTAAGACCAAAACATTAAAAAAAGGTCTTTTAGACAAGGCGGATGGTCTTTCGAAAACTAGAGATATGGGTTCGGGGGTCGGTTAGGCATGGGGAAGGTATTAGCACCCCGTACCTCCTTTCTACCGAAAGGGAACCTTTAATTAAATGTGTGGTTTGAAGTGTTGATTTGAAAATGCTTTTATTTTGCCTCTTTATTGAAAAGGGAGTGAGAAGACTTAATGAAATTTTTTATTTTTGGCGCTTGACGAGAGTTGGCCTCTCGCTCCTACGTATCTCCTGGTGTGATGGAGAATTCAAAGCTACGTAGTTCTTGGTTGTCCTAAAAAGGTTTTTGTTTTTTAGTCTGTTTAGATGAGTTTTCGCAGTAGGAGTGAGGATTCGCGATGACCAAACAACAACGGTTTAGAGTGGCCGCGCTACTAACTCTTTTGAAAATGAAATTATCATTAACAACCAAACGGCAACGGCGCGAGTGATCATTAACGATAATCGGTTTTGCTTTTGATTCGAGTGTTCGCGACGACCAAACAACAACGGTTTAGAGTGGCCGCGCTACTAACTCTTTTGAAAATGAAATTATCATTAACAACCAAACGGCAACGACGCGAGTGATCATTAATGATAATCGGTTTTGCTTTTGATTCGAGTGTTCGCAACGACCAAACAACAACGGTTTAGAGTGGCCGCGCTACTAACTCTTTTGAAAATGAAATTATCATTAACAACCAAACGGCAACGGCGCGAATGATCATTAATGATAATCGGTTTTTATTTTAGATGATCAAAAAGGGCTTTCGCAATCGAATTAATTTTGGTTTGTTGTGCTTGACGAGGACGTGGCTCGCTCCTACGTATCCAAATGGGAATCAAAGCGACGTAGTTCTAACTTCTTTAGTTTTGAAAAGGTTTTCGAAGTAGGACGAGCATTAGCGAATGATTAAACTAACAAAGGTTATGGGTAATCATCGCTGAGTACTCATGTGAAATTGAAGAGCGTTCATAGAAATCAAACTAACAAAGGTTATGGGTGACCTCCACTACTTGCTTATTTTTGTTTATTGAAAATGCTTTGATAATTAATTGGTTTGGAAAAGAGTTTTTTAAAAAAAATAAATAAATCATTTTCAATCGAATTCTATGTCCAAAACCAAATGCAACATGAATGAATGAAGTTCAAACATATTCAACTAATCAAGCAATCATGAACATGTTGATCATCAACTAAGATTAAGCATGCCAATATAATCAAGAGATTTAATTGTCATAGATGCAAGACAAAGTTCTCAAAACAATTGTGTTTGTGTGTGAAGGAGAATTGCTACACAAGTTGGAAGCAATCTCAAGAGGGGCACATATGCCTCTATGCTACACATGTTGGTAGCCTTATAAGGGCACATGATTGTGTAAAAGGGTTTGTGCACAATTAAGTCAAGACATTCAAATGGCATCAAGAACAAAGGAATACAATTGATCATAGGCATAGAGTATTCTAGGTTAGGTGAATGAACATGTGAGCAATGATGCATGATTTGGCAAGCATGTGAATGCATGAGCATACAAGAATGAATGCATGAATGAGTAGACAAGAGGATGCATGAGCATACAAGAATGCATGAGCATTTGAGTATGATTACGTTTATTATGCAAGGCATAAATACTCGAGAATGCATGAGAGTGTCGCATAAATAGGGATGGATGAAGATGCATGAGGGTGAAAATGTTTTGGTAAAAGGTTTAGGTAAGAAAGTGGTAAAATGTTTTTGGGTTTTGGTGTTTTGGAAATGAGATGAAATGTTTTTGGTCTTGAAAGTGGTAAAAGTATTTTGGGGTTTATTTTATAAAGTTGAAAAAGTATGAAATGCAAATGAGAAAATGTTTTGGGGTTTTTATGCAAAGATGCAAGTGGTAAAATGTTTTGAATGAAGGTAAAAATGTTTTATGTGATGAGATAAAAATGTTTTGGTAAAAACTAAGTGAAATGGTAAAAACCAAAGTGGTAAAATGTTTTTATGTTTTTTTGGTAAAAAGTTAATGAAGTGGTAAAGTAAAATGGTAAAAAGTAAACAAACACAATGACATAACTTGCATTTACTCAACCACAATCAAAATGACAATCTTCAGGCAATCAAAGGGGTAAAAACCCTAGTCATGGCCGAATGCATACAAGCATGGAATCATCAACTTATTTCATGCAAAAATTGACAAATTAACACACAAAACAACACAAAAGAAGAGGACCTAATCTATCATGCAAGTTCCTAAGACAAACATCAACCAAATCATGCATTTATTCACGCGAAATCAAAGGAAACAAAACTAGCAAAATGGGCATGAGAATGGGTTTTCATTTGATGAAAATTATACCAACAAGGTTTAAAATACAATAAAATGCAAGAAGACACAAGAACAATTCCTTCAAAGCCAAGGAGCCACCTCAAACACCCAAGCCTCCCTAAGTGCTTGTCAGTAATGTTTGAGATGGCTCCTCAAAGCATCAACAACAATATATGAAGGAGTTGAGATGAGGAGAAGAGAGATTACATAATGAAAATTAAAGAAAATGCAAGAGTTTGTGAGCTTACCTCTAGATCTTGCTTGAAATGAAGAAGAAGATCAAAATAGAAACCAAGAACACTTGAACCTCCTCTTGAATCCCACGAAAATCACTTGATATTGAAGGATTTGATGATGAACTTTGAAGATAATGCAAGATTAGAAGTGGATCTAGTGTAGGAATCAAGAATAATGAAGTTTGGATGGTTGAAAATTGAAGAATTGGTGGTGGAAATGGTGGGAGGTGGTCTTGGGTTTGAGAGGGGAGGAGGAGAGGAATTGTGATCTGATTGTGTGCTAGGGTAAAATGAGAATCCCCTCCCTTTGGTTTCTTATTTTTGGGTTTTATATGAGGTGCAAAATTAAGGGTATATAGGACATTGTGCTTTTGCCAACCATTGAGATTTGAGATAGAATTTGAATCAAGGGCCAAGATTGCAATGCACATGGATTAGGGACAATGAGAAAGCACAAATGGAAGGGAATGAGCTGGTGTCATATGAAATTGAAGAGTTTTTTGTACACAAAAATTGTTGGGGGCAATTAGGTCAATTTGCACATAGTTGTAGCCTAGGATTTGATCTAGAATTTTAATCAATGGCTAGGAGTACAACTCACATGGATTAAGGGCATGAAGAAACACAAAATGAGGTAAAAATGGGCTGGAATTCGCAGCCATGAGGAGGGAAGGAAAAAAGATGCAAGCTTGCACAAAATAGTACATTTTGTCTTATTGAGGACACTTCCCTTTTTGAGTTTTTTTTTGAATTTGAAATTTTGGGCACGGGAAATAATGGGAATGCAACTATTGAAAATGTGGCACATGTTTTTGGGCACCATAAAATATTCCCTCTAGTCACCCATGACAATAAAAATTGTCACTTAAGAATTGAGGAATATTTAATGGTCCTTTTTATTTTTCTATGCACTAAAAATGGAAAAAAATACATTTTTAATTATTTTGACTAGGGTTTTCTTTCTAAAAAAATTGTACAAAAATTATCCTTGATAGAATAAAAATGTACTTTTTGTGGATGTGCATTTTTTGCGAGAAAATCATCTTTTTACGAAAAATGACCAAAATGCCCTTTTTGACCCTAAAACCCTAATTTGCTTAACAAGTGCATTCCAACCCTAAAAATGACTTTAAAGACCTTGGAATGACTTCTAAGACCCAAAATGCAATGCATAATGCTTCTCACTCCTCAACTTATTTATTTTTGTGGAAAATTAGGGTTTTGATCTAAGCTGGACAAAATTGGGGTATGACAACGATCAATGCTAGGAACAGGAAAGGCGTCCTTTGGACAGACCTTATTAAGATCGGTATAATCAACACACATTCGCCATTTTCCATTACTTTTCTTGACAAGTACAGGGTTGGAAATCCAAGTTGTATACTTGACTTCCTTTACAAAATTGGCTTTAATTAAATCATCAACGACCTTAGCTGTGGCAGCTGCTTTCTCCTTGCTTTGAGCTCTCTTGCGCTGGGCAACCCACTTAGCCCTAGGGTTAACAGCTAGCTGGTGACAGACAACTTCCGGGGGAATCCCGGGCATGTCCTTCGCCGACCAGGCGAAGAGGTCGGCATGAGCCTTCAGACTTAAGGCGAGCTTTGCTTTAACTTCCTCAGAGAGATCGAATCCGATCTTGATAGTTTGGGTTGGGTCATCTCCCAATTGGATTTGCACGAATTCACCATCAGGTTGAGGTCGCCTGATTTTCTTTTTCAGCTCTCGGGTAAGATCGTCATCACTCTCCTCTTCGGAGCTGTCAGGGTCGTACCTTGCATCAATATATGTGACATTGACCTCGGCAGCTCTGTTGTTTCTTCTCTTTTTGGAATCCTTCCGGGCTTCTGCTTCTTCGGGGGAACCCCCTCCTCTGAGGCCTGCCTATCTGCTTTCATGTGCAGATAGAAGCATCTCTGGGCGGACTCTAGGTCGGCATCAAGGGTAATAACTTTGTTGCACAGAGAGTAGAATTTCATTTTCAGATGAACTGTTGAGGTTACAGCTCCGAGCCTTCCTAGAGCCGGTCTTCCGATAATACAGTTGTAGACCGAAGGGCATGACAAAAATAGGAATTTGGTCTTGATTGTCCTTTCCAATGGTTCTTCGCCGTAGGTGACCATTAATTCCAAATAGCCGAGTGGTTTGGTTTGGGACCCGTTGAAACCCGAAAGGTCAGATCCCCTGTAAGGGGTGAAGTCCTCCTCAGAGATTTGCAGCTTTCTCACAAGGTCGATAAAAATGATATCTGCCGAGCTTCCCTGATCGACAAGGATTCTTCTTATCTCATGATTGGCCATGACAGCCCTGATCAAAAGAGGTACATGCTTGTTGGGCTTGCCATCTCGCAAGTCTTGATCGCCAAAGGCCAAGAGAGGTCAGTCTGGGATCGTGGTTACCGCCGAGGAGGAAGCAGCACTCATGATCTCCTTCCACTTTCTCTTCATAGTCTTGCCTGAAGCTTCGACGGGGTATCCACCAGAGATGACCATCATTACCGGCTGACCTTTAGACTTTCAAAAATCGCGCTCTTCTTCCAAGCTTTCCTCCCTTTCTAGACTAGCCTTCCCCTTCTTTTTGGGGCCATCCTTCTCTTCTTTAACCTCTACTTCCTGCCGAGGTGCTTTGGCCACGTATTGACTCAATTTCCCTTTCTTGATCCTCAATGTCGTCTTTCAGAGCATTGCAGCGATTGGTATCATGTCCTTTACTTCGGTGATACCGACCGTACTTGTTAGATCGCTGCCCCGGTCTGTGCGGGAGTGGATCAGGGAACTTAACTTCCTTAAATTCCGCATTCATGCATTCTGCTGAGATTCTAGCTCCTGTTTCGTTAAGATCGGAATAATGCTGGTGACGGTTGCGAGACCTGGGTTTACTATCGTTCCGGGCCTCCTTCTCATTCCGAGGCTTGGACACTCCAGGGTCGGCGTCCGACTTTTTCGCAACCGCTCCTTCTTCTTGGTCGATGTACTTCTGAGATCGCTGGAGGAACTCGGCAAGCGACTCAGTTTGATTTACTCCGACATCGATTTGGAAAAGGCTTCCTTCTCGAAGACTGGCTTCCATGAAGAAAAGTCGGAAAGAGTCATTGAGGTTCCGGACCTGAGCGGCTTCCTTATTGAACCTCTCAATATAGTCCCGGAGTGACTCATTCTCCCCTTGCCAAATGCCTGCAAAACCTTCCGAGATTTTGGCTTCATTTTGGAGTGGGCGAAATGGGCAGAAAATAACTCGACTTGAGGGCTCTGAACCAGTCCAAAGCCAACTTTTCAAGAGTGAGGGGAAAAATCCGACATTTGATTTCGTCTGGGACGTTCCGATATTGCATCATCGTATCGAAGTAATCGAGATGGCGATCAGGATCACCAGTCCCATCATGCATCTTCAAACCTTCAGGGGGTTTCTCAAGATGTTTTCGCACCGAAAAAAAGTAGTCGATCTTTGTCGTGAAGGGTCCTTTTCGTGGTGTCGATTTCTCCCTCTGAGGAGATCGTTGGTTATGGTGCCTAACAGGGGACCTTCGAGAGTGAGGGCGCCGACGTTCATGCCTCGAGGATCTTTCCCGACTTATAGAACGCCGCTTCGGAAAAGAGGATGCCAAAGACGAGCTTCGGCGAGGGGAATCCTCAGGATAATAACTATCGTCTTGTGTCTGGCTTGGGGGAGTTCCAGATCCTCGTTTTCCTTTCCGACGAGGTGGTGAACAGTGGCGGTGTCTCCTCTATGCCGGAGATCGGTGACGTCTTTGACTAGACGTCCTTCTGCTAGGAGGATGGTTTTGAGGAGAGGACCGATCCAGGATGTCGCGAGCTCAGATATCAGCAATTTCAGCCTCCCGATGGGAGTAACGCGGACTCCTCTGCTGATCGGCCTTGGCCTGTCTTGTCAGCAGCTGGACGAGCTGTTGAACAACGTCGATCCGCACCTGGACAGTCTGGGGAGGAGGTGGAAGTTGATTCTAGGCGGAGCTTATGGGAACCATTGCTTTGGACGAGTTGTCGCCGTGGGCCGAGCTACGGGGGAGAGTGACTGCTACTCCTTCGGGGGTTTCCTGCTGTTGATCGGGTCTCACTATAGCACTTGAGACGTTCCTCTGGCGTAATACTGGAGCCATCGCTGACCAAGGAGATGGGAGAGGGACTAGAGTATAAGATGCTCCCACTGTGGTCGCCAATGTTCTGTACCTTATCTCTTGCCTTGTATCCGACCTTGGATACCAGATCCGATCCGAGATAGTTGGTAGCGGTGTTCTTGGTCAACCCGAGCTTGAGCTCCGATCCGAGGTGGGGTGGTACCTGCAATGATACTCCGACGCTCTAGTCAGCTAGTGAGTCAGTTGCAAGTTTGAGAATTGGGGAAATGTGTACCTTTAATGCTAGCATTGAATGCTTATTTATAGGTTTTGGGGATCAATGGGAGCCATTGGATATAGGTCTTTGATCTTCACCATTGATTAATGGGTTTGCCTTTGGTATTGGGCCTTAGTGCAAAATGCTGTAGTGGCCCAATCCATAACAAAAGGTACTACTAAAAAAAACCTATTTTCTTTTGCCAAAAAAAAAACCTATTCGGTCTATGAAACTATTCTGGACCTTATCTCAAGATCGGTATCTAATCAAAGATAGTCGGTAGTTTGTTCTTGACCAACTCGGACCTCGGAGCTCCAATGAAAGGGGGGTGGTACTTGCAAGTTTTGTATCAGAATGTGTGTACCTGGTATACAGTGTTAACCTCATTTATAGATGTCAGATGGTGTTATTTCTCCAACGCGGCATCGTCTGATTTGTAATTGACAAATCGTGGCCATTGGATATATAACGGACAATTAATGGCATTGGGCCTCAATATCGCGGCCCAATAGTGGTGGATCCTTCATTCATTCATTTCGAAACTTTGATATTTTGCTCTGGCTACTGATAACTCTATTTTATATAGAGTTATTCATACATCTAACCATAACTAATTGCCTGAAACAAAGTATAATATGTATTAAATATAGTAGTTTTAGTCAAATAAACAACATTATAAGTTTTATAGAAGATTGCACAATGATTTAAGCATTTTGTATATATATTGGTATGTTTGATATGTTTGCTCAGTGCAGCTGCAGTTCATGCTTCTGCACCAAGAGAACAGCATTGTTTCCACACTAAAGGCACATTCAAGATAAAGTGTTTCTGCATTTAGTGCTTCTGCACTAGATGCTTCTGCATCATAGTGCTTCTGCACCGTCTAGCTGTGAGCTTATAACCTCCCACCTTGGAAGCACCTCAATTCATACCATGACACCAGAAGTTTTGTGACATCATGCTTAGTCATTGGGCACATGGAGACACATGCCCACATGCATATGGAGGCGTCCACCATGAAACATCATCATAAGGGGCTATACACCTAAAGACACATGGATCTCCACCATTGGACCTCTTTTAAAAGAAGAGTGCTGGACTTTATCTTCTCAAATTCAGAGCAGGAAAGTAACCATGGGTAGTGTAACGCCCAAATAATTTAATTATTTATTTAATTAAATTATTTAGGTATTTTATTAGTATAGTCTTATTAAAATAATAATATGATGTTTTATTTAAATTAGGGAGTGGTGTTTAGTAATTAAGTTGAGTAGTAGAAGGAGGCCCGTGATCCAAGAGCCCAATGGCATAGGCGCATAGGTGAAGGCATTAGCTAGGGTATGGATCACTTGCACATTTTTGAAAAAAGAAAAGATAGATTGCGAAGAGAGAAGAGAAGGGGACGGCGCACTCAAGGAGAAAGAGGAGAGGAGCTCTTGTTGCTGTGGTTCTTTGGAGTTTTCGTGCAAGGGGATCTCGTATTCGGCAAATCTAAGGTAAGGGTGGGTTCTACCTTTATAATAGGGTGTATGATGGGTGTTATGTGGGGGATAGGCTCTATGTCGTCTCTTTGATTTCGTTTGGTGTTTATTTGGTGATGTTTGAATGTATTCATGATAATTGCATTTGGTATTTGATGATTGGTCACGGTGGGAATCAGAAAAAAAGGAAAATTGGTCCCTAGGCGCCATGGGCGCCATTGATGTGTGTGTCGCATATGTTGTTGATGTTGTTCTGGTTCTGGGCGCCATGGGCGCCTGTCTGGTGATGGGTGTTCTGTGGCGTAGGCGCACTGGGCGCCATAGGCGCTGTGCTGCCGTTGTGTGCTGTGGCGCTGGCGCACTGGGCGCCATAGGCGTCGTGCTGCCGTTTTGTTCTGGCGCTGGCGCACTGGGCGCCATGGGCGCCGTAGTGTATTTATTCAGTGTTGCGTTCCGTGTTGCGTTTTTGTGTTGCGGGTGCCTGGGCGCCAAGGGCGCCGAATCCTGGGCGCCATGTCTGTTTCTGTTGCTGTTGTGCTAGGCGCCCTGTTGCTGGGCGCCAGTTCCTGTTTGTTGCTGCTGCCTGTTGGCGCCCTGTTGCCGGGCGCCAGTTCCTGCTGGATGATGTTGCCTGTTGGCGCCCTGTTGCTGGGCGCCAGTTCCTGCCATGTCTGTTTTCTGAAAAATAAATGTTGCTGTTGCTGAGAATAAATGTTGCTGTTTTTTGAAAATAAACGTTGCTATTTCTGAAAAATAAATGTTGTTGTTGCTGAAAATAAATGTTGCTGTTTTCTGAAAATAAACGTTGCTGTTTTCTGAAAAATAAATGTTGTCGTTGCTGAAAATAAATGTTGCTGTTGCTGAAAATAAATGTTGCTGATTTTCTGGAAAATAATTGTGTGCTGTTTTCGGAGAAGTATTGTTGCTGTTTTTCTGAAAACTATTGCTGCTGTTGCTGTAAGCTATTGTTGCTGTTTGCTGTAAACTAATGTTACTGTTTGCTGTAAATTGGTATCGTCATTGGTGTCGTAAATTGTCGTTGTTCTCGGTGTTGTAAAATTGTTGTTGCCATTGACGTTGTAAATCTATTGGTGTCTTTGGTGTCGGTGGTTGTTGATCAAGTTGTTAGACTGTCATATAGGTGTTGGGGTTATTGGTGATGATTGGTGTTATTGGTGATGACATAACAGGTGATGTGCCTATTTTATTGGCTAAGGTGTTAGGTGATGGGTCTATGACCATTTGTCGATATTGGTGTTGTTGTGTCACTTAGATGACCAACGTTGTTGATTATTTCTGGTGCATTGTTCATGGTGTCGCATACATTTCATATGCATTATTTTGATGATGAAGGCTTCGGCCTTGGAGCTATAGGTGATGATGATGATACTCAAAAACTTGGTAATGATATAGGTGATGATGCCCTTATTGGCTATTTATTTGGTGATGATTGGTACCACATGCATATACCCGTTGGTGTGGGTTGCATCTCATTCATTTACTCATGACATTGGTGATGATTCTTGGTGATTGCAATTTGATGTTGTTGTCAAGCGGTGGATTTAGTTGTCGTAACTCTAGCATATTGCTTTTCATATATGCTATTATAATGTTAGATATCTCACCCCTTCTGTTTGAATGTTACCCCTATGCTGGTAACGTGGAGGTGATTTCGAGTGAAGGCATGTCTACCTTCGCTAGTCGAGTCGGTGTCGTCGCTCTGATACGTAGCACTCGGAGGGATGAACGCTAGGCTTTATTAGTTGTCCTTATTATTTAATTGCTCAAGTTTTATGGTGATGTTATGATTATTCATTTGAACCTTTATTTTATTCCGCTGCGTGGTGATAGAGTTACTGTCATGTAGACTGAGCAGGTGTTTTGGGAGTTCGTCCCATTTATGAAGTGCTATGTATCGTACTATTTTTAATGGTGAATTTTATTATTGGTGTGTGATGTTTTATTGGTGTAAATGTGGCATCACGTAGCCGATCCTGACCACTTACCCCCAATCATGTAGGAGAGAACTGGCGAGGACGAAGCAAACACTTAGGTTTACTGTTGTAGATCGCCCGCCATTTGCTCAGATGGCAGCTTCCGGGCCTAATACCCCAATCAATAACCAATTAAATGAAGAGACATCGTCTCTAGGCAGAGTTCATGAGCATCTTCGAGAAAAATTGGCTAGAATGGTTGATCTCGAAACTGATTCTTCGGAAGCTACAAAGTCGGATAGCTCTTTAGGGAGGGCCAAAGTCGAGGCGGTATAAGAGGCGAACCTTGATGCCGAGAATGAAGAAGAGGAGGAGAGCTTAGAGACAGCTTCTGAAAACATCCCCGTATCGATCGGTCCTTGTTGCGTCCGTGTGTTTTATAATCGCAATATCAGTGCAAGTATACACGTCGTACAAGTAATAAAGTGGATAAAAAGTAAGAGATCGTTCCCACGAGGATTGTTTTACTTTCAAAGCTCAAGTCTTTAAAACACAAGTGAAACAAGTAACAAATCGGCACTAAAAGTTGATATTAAGACTAAGAACATAAATAAGGCAAGTAAGTGAGAAGTGGGTGTGAATATGGAAGAGTATGAGTTGGATTGCTGCATGCAAGTAAATCTCCTCTAGTCAGACGTTATAACGTTTACACGTTAACGCGTACAAATGCTATGCTGTATAGACGTTATAACGTTTGAACGCTGTTGCAAAAGAGCTGTGCTTTTCAGTCACAAAACGTCAGAGCTTCAAGTACTAGAATTCCTATGTCTAGGTTCTAAGTAGGCCTACTTCTGTATTTTAAGTACCCACAGCAATGTCCTACGAACTATTATCCATTCTATGTCTAGACTTAGATAAAAATGCCTAAATGTCTTTAGTGCACCTTTTCATTCACATAAATCTTTGAGTTCTTTTCATAAACCATGTCTGTACCTATGAATCTACTTGTTTTAAGTGGCCAAGTTCAAAACAAGTTTGGAAATATTAACATGCAAAGATTTAAAACGCATAAACATCAATACTTCATAGCATTAAACTAGAGGTTCATTACATGCAAAACAACAACCCAACTACAAATGTTTAGCTCATGCTGAGCATCCTTACAGAAATAAAAGGAGTTAAAATCCAAGTACCGTACATAGAGAAAAGGAGACTAAACGCAAAAGATACGCCTAAGTGGCCTTCCTTCATGCACGCTGTAAAGACGTTACAACGTCTGAGCTTCACAGTAATGGTTGCGAATGAAGATGAAAAATTGGAGCTTTGAGAAAATTTAAAATGAAGAAGTCTGTGTCCAGAACTTCTTTTAGAAAAACTATCTCTGAAAAATGGAGGAAGGTGGATGATGAATGGAGTCGTGTGTCATCCGCATGGTGCACCCTTGCCTTTTTGTAGAGAGAGAATAGCCATGGTCAAAAGAGGGTCACATGCTTGCTGATGTCATTCCCCACCTTCCAAGCTTGCTTGCGAGCTGACTCTGCCCCGAAGTGACACCGCACTGCTACAGTGCGTCAGCTGCGTCAGCGCTGAGGAGAGAGAAGATCTTCTGCACTTCTAGATCTTTGGCCATCATTTCTTGTGCGCCAAAAATAAGATATTTCTTTCTTGCTCTGCTACCCTTCTTCAGACGCGATGAGAGACGCTGCCACGTTCAGTTTACTGCACAAACACAAGAAGCATCAAAACGCTCACAAAGGCGCCAATTGGCACCAAAATGCCTAGAAATTGGAATTTAGCCCCTTTCTAACTAAAAAGCAGTAAACTAACAGAAACTTAATAGAAACAACCTACTATTGCCAGAGAACTTGCATGATTTACTTTGAATAAGTATAAATAACTCATATAAATATGAGTTGTCACACCCCCAAACTTAAAAACCATTGCTTGTCCTCAAGCAATTGAAATACAACATATGAAAAGATGCAAGAAATTAAATACACCAACAGTTTACACCCTGCTCATCCAATTTTGATTAAAAATTTTCCTCAAGGGGCTAATTCCTTCAGACTTTCACTACACACTCACGCACCAATGCACAATTAAATTCTAGATTCATTACTGCCCAAAGTGAGTGTGTGATCACTGTATCAATTCTATTCCTAGCTAGGTTCAGAAGCTACCCTAGCCTATGAAAGAGTGGTTTCCATATGGTGAGAGTATAACATCTTTCAAAACAGAGAGTAGGCTAACATTTTCACATAAGACATGGGGGTTATTTGAAGCACAACAAAGGGTCTTAACTTGGGTTCTAGGACTAGATTTGTGCAAACTACTTTTCTAACTCACGCAACACACAACACACACAGCTGCAACCCCTCATTACTGAGCAACTTTTCTTTTGATTTACTTCACTTTTGGTTTGGAGTTTTTGTGATTTTCTCCTTTTTGATCCTTTGAATTTGACAATTTAGGATTGAGATAATTGGGGTACCCAGTATTTGTTTCGGGAAATTGCAGCAAACACAGAGGACATGTGGATTTTTCCACTTATTTGAAACAACACACACTTTTTGGTCTTTTTGGAGTAGACGTTATAACGTTTATAGGAGAGACGCTACAACGTTTGATAACACAAACACAACACGAAAACAAACACGGCATACGTTATAACGTTACGGGTAGACGTTACAACGTTGCACACACACTACACAAGCACTAATCATCCTACAGTCTTTGCACCCAGCCTTAGTACAACCTGATGTACCCCCAAACTTAGTTTCTACTGCTACTCTGAGTTTTTAATCAAGTTCTACCATCACCATAGTCAACCAAAACTAGCTTTGCATCAAATAGTCCTTAGCTAACTAGGTTTTCCTCAAAACAGAGTTCGTGTGGAAGCAGTAATCAATTCTATTCATTTAAGCATGCATCAGCTACTCACACACATTCACACCAAGTCATTCTTAGATTTAGCCCAAAGAGAAACATTTTTGATGATTACTCGAGTAGGGAAGTAAACTGATTTTGCATTTGATTTTATGCATACACAAAACATAAAAATGATCCTCCCCCCAAACAGAAAGATGAGCAGTGTCCCCACTGCTCACTGAATTTGAAAAATGGGAGAGGAACATTCACACAAAACAGAAACAAAACAACTACTGACTACTAACTCTCTAGACGTTGTAACGTCTGGACAGCTATTTATTTGTACTGAAATTATAAACTATAACTATACTACTGCTAAAAAGAGGGCTAACTTACTTGTTCAGAGCACCAGACCTGAGCCTTCCACTCTGTCTGGCTGGGATGCTTGTACAGTCTTCTTTTTCTTATCCTTCTTCTTCTTCTCTCCTTCACCAACACCAGCATCAACTGAGACTTCAGTTTCTTGTGGCATCTTTGCACTGCTCTCAGCAACTCTTTTCTTTGCTTCCTCCCATGCTTTTTGCTTTTCCAGCTCTGCAGGATGAATCTGCTGCTGCTCTTTGGGGTCCCCCTGGGCTTTTTCAACCTCTGGCTCATGAGACGTTGTAACGTCTGCAGCTTTTTCTTCAGCAACAACAGCAGGAGCGTTCTCTGAACCACTAGCAGCAACAAATGCTGCACTGGTAGCTGTTGCTGGCTTGTCTTTAGCAGCTTCAGATTTCTTTCTTACCTGCAACTTTTGCCTTTTGGTTGCAGGAGCATCAACTAGTTGTTCTTCTTCTTCACCCTGTCTTGCTTCTTCATTTGCAGCGGCTAATTCACGCCTTTTCTTCTTCCCAAATGGACTCTGGGTGGGTACAGTCTTGAATCTTTGCCTTTTGGGTGGGGGAATGAGTTGTGGGTGTGGGTTGGTTTCAACAGCAGTTGGCTTAGACGTAGTCACGTCTGCACTGGTTACTTCTGGATTGGATGGTTGTGATGGCTCTTTAGTTGGTTCAGGTTGAGTGGGGGTTGGTTTTGAAATGGGTTGATCTTGAGGTTCAGATTGTGGTGTTTTGGGGATGTTTTGGTCATGGGCGGGTTGTTCTTTAGCTGAGGGTTGGGGTTGTTTGGCTTTTGGTGATGGAGGTGTGGGTTGGGCTGGTTCTTTGAGTGTTTGGGTCGGTGGAGAGTCAGCCTCAATATCAGTCTTATCACTAGAGCTTCCTTTCTCTTCTGAATGTGTTTCTTCCTCATCATCACTTAGGATTTCCCTACTCACATTCTTTGATTCCTCTGCATCACTCTCACTGATGCTATCCATATCAGCTGATTTAAGCTCTTCTTCCTCACTACTTACCTTCTTCTGCTTTTTCTTTGCTGGGCTCTTTCTTTTTGTGGCTGGTTTTCTTGTTTTCTTGACTTTTTCCTTCTTCAATGCCCTGAGGTTCATTGTTGATAAGGGTATGTTGTCTTCATCTTCCTCTTGCATCCAATCTGGAAGTACTGGTTCTTCAATAACCATCTTTCCTTTTGTTGTCTGTGCGTTCAGCTTCTTTTGCCACTCAAATTGTTCCTTGACAAACTTGGCTAGGCTGTTTTGCTGGTCCACCAGACGTTGTAACGTCTGTGCATCAACTGACATGGTAGCATCTGCAGCTCTCTGCCTAGCTTTGAACTTTGTAGAGAATGCCCCTTGGGGTTCCTCTCTTAGCTCAGATGCTTCAATCTCCACTCCAGCCTCCATGCAGAGATCAATGATTAAACAAGGGAAGTATAGGTATCCATCCTTCCTGTTCTGCCATTTGTTTATCTCCCTGTTGATGAGCTTACCCACCTCAATCTTATCTCTTGACATAATGGCATCAATAGCAATCAGCCTCTCTTTATCAACCCAGAGAGTGTGAGAAGTGGGTATCAAGCAATGCCTAATGAAATGAAACCAAGCACTGGCCTCATCACAAAGGTATCTCTTCAAAATTTTGAATTCATTCCCATGGTCGCCTCTTCGCTCCCAAACAGCTCCTTCAACACATATCCTTTCTTTGATTTCAGTGATCTCTGCCACTCCGCAAGTCTTTTGTTTTACCTCAACTGCCTTGCCATAGTAACCTAGCCCAAAGTAGTCATTTATGACTCTTACACCAAATTTGACTTCTTCACCTCGAACGATGGAGGTGCTTGAGAGTTCTCCATCGGTTCTTTCAACGATTCCTTTGTAAAAGTCATGCACCAGAGTTGCAATGTATTCCTTTCTGTGAACTACAAATTTCTGCCATCCCAATGCTGCCACTGTTGCGAGAAAGTCAGGATTTGGGTTTTCCAAGCTGAATCCCCTTTCTGGCAGCAAGGCTTTCTTCTTTGAAGGAATGGGGATTTCTGGAATTGGAACAGAGAAAGAACTTGGGTTGACATTCTATCCTTTACCAGATGATTTTACTGCAGCTTGCTTGATTTTTGTCATGGTGATTGAATGAGTTTTCTGGAGAGTGGGGGATTTGAGATTTGAGATTTGGGGGAAGGGATAAGATTGCGGTTTCTGAAAGTGTCTGAAGGTGGTTTTGATGATTGTAACTGGTGAGTGTTTATTGGGGAGGTTTTATGGGAAGTTGAGAAGTAGGTGGTGGCGTGGGTTTGGGAAAAAGGGGTAACCGTTGGAAGTGACGTCATGGTCACTTTGGCAGTCACGTCTAAAACTCATTTTCATTTTAATTTTTTTTTTTCATTTGAAAACTGCTTGACTCATTTTCTTTTCTTTTTCATTTAAAACTTTACCCTGGCAGCAAACGTGACAACATCCTAGACACGCAGAGACGTTATAACGTTTATACTACTTCAGCTCCCATTCCTGCACAAAACAAAAATTTAAAGACACAAAATTGCTGGTTAGTTAAAACCATTGGGTTGCCTCCCAAGAGCGCTTGCTTTAAGAGTCTTCAGCCAGACTATTCCCTTTTGAATTCAGGGGTTGTTGAGAGCCACTGTGGTCTTGTCCCGAACCACATGTTCTCCATGGTAATGCTTCACTCTTTGGCCATTGACTTTGAAAATGGAATTAGTTTTCTCATCAAACAGGTCCACAGCACCATGAGGATAGACCTTTACCAGCTTGAAAGGTCCTGACCATCTTGATTTTAGCTTCCCAGGGAACAACTTTAACCTTGAATTAAACAGTAAAACTGGTTGTCCCTCTACTAGCTCTCTTCTTTGAATTTTCTGATCGTGCCACTTCTTGGTTTTCTCCTTATACATTTTTGAATTCTCATAGGCAGTGTGCCTGAATTCATCTAGCTCATTTAGTTACAGGAGCCTTGCTTCTCCAGCCTTTGAATGATCTAAGTTCAGTTGCTTCAGTGCCCAGTGAGCTTTGTGTTGGAGTTCAATGGGCAGGTGACAAGCTTTTCCGAAGACTAGCTTGTATGGTGACATGCCCAGTGGTGTCTTAAATGCTGTCCTGTACGCCCACAATGCATCATCAAGGTGCAGGGACCAATCCTTCCTGTTCGGACCAACCATCTTCTCAAGTATTCTTTTAATTTCTCTATTGGAAATTTCTGCTTGACCACTTGTTTCTGGGTGATAAGCTGTAGCAATCTTGTGCTTCACTCTGTATTTAGCCAATACATTCTCAATTAGCTTGTTACAGAAGTGAGAGCCTTCATCACTGATTATAGCTCTTGGAGTGCCAAACCTTGTGAAGATGTTTTGCTTAAGGAATTTGCTGATTGATTTGGCTTCATTATTGGGCAATGCAATGGCTTCCACCCATTTTGATACATAATCCACAGCTACCAAAATGTATAAGTTTCCATGAGACATAGGAAATGGCCCCATGAAGTCCATTCCCCACACATCAAACAGCTCCACTTCAAGGATATTTGTCAATGGCATTTCTTGCTTGTTGGAGATGTTTCCAGTTCTTTGGCATTTATCACAGCTTTTCACTAATTCATGAGCATCTTTGAAGAGTGTTGGCCAATAGTATCCTGACTGTAGCACCTTTGCTGCAGTTCTGGTTCCTCTAAAATGTCCTCCATAAGGTGATGCATGACATTGTTGTAACACATGAAGTTGTTTTTTTTTCAGCAAGACATCTCCTAAGCAACTGATCTTGACACATCTTATACAGATAGGGCTCATCCCAAAAATAGTGCTTCACAGTGTGGAAGAACTTTTTTCTTTGCTGATGGTTGAAATCCACAGGCACAATCTTGCTGACTAGGAAGTTGACTATATCAGCATACCAGGGAGCAGTAGCATCAGACGTTATAACGTTTGAAGAAATTGCCAAAGACGTGGTAACGTCTTCAGCTACTGTGGCTACTGTCAGCAGTTTTTCATCAGGGAAATTTTCTTTTATCTCCTCTGCACCTGTACCTGCATCAACATTCTCAAGCCTAGAAAGATGATCAGCAACTTGGTTCTCCACCCCCTTTTTATCATGAATTTCCAAGTCAAATTCTTGGAGGAGGAGAACCCATCTGATGAGTCGTGGCTTTGCATCTTTTTTAGCAATCAAATACTTGATGGCTGAGTGATCAGTAAAAACAATAACTTTTGCACCCACCAAGTATGATCGAAATTTGTCAAAAGCAAATACAACAGCCAGTAACTCTTTCTCAGTTACAGTATAATTTAATTGGGCATCATCTAAGGTTTTACTAGCATAATAGATAGAGTGAAAAATTTTGCCATACCTTTGACCCAATACAGCTCCCACAGCGTAGTCACTCGCATCACACATTAATTCAAATGGTTTGGACCAGTCAGGAGTGACTATCACAGGAGCTGTTACAAGGGCAGTCTTCAATTTTTGGAAGGCTTCATGACATTGCTCATCAAAGTTGAAGACGTTATCACGTTGCAGCAGCAGACACAAAGGTTTGGAAATTTTTGAGAAATCCTTGATAAACCTTCTGTAAAAACCAGCATGCCCTAAGAAACTTCTAATACCTTTGACAGTGGTAGGTGGAGGTAATTTGTCAATAACATCAATTTTTGCTTTATCAACCTCCAACCCTTTCTTTGAAATCTTATGCCCCAAAACAATTCCCTCTTGAACCATAAAGTGGCATTTCTCCCAGTTGAGTACTAAGTTGGTCTCTTCACATCTTATTAAAACTCCTTCTAAGTTATCCAAGCATGCCTTGTATGAGTCTCCATAGACTGAAAAGTCATCCATGAAAACTTCCATGGATTTTTCAATAAAATCTGAGAATAAAGCCATCATACATCTCTGGAATGTTGCAGGTGCATTACACAGCCCGAATGGCATCCTTCTGAAGGCAAAGGTACCATAAGGACAAGTGAATGTGGTCTTCTCTTGGTCCTCAGGCACAATAGCTATCTGGTTATATCCTGAGTAACCATCAAGGAAACAATAGAATTCTTTGCCTGCAAGTCTATCCAACATCTGGTCAATAAATGGCAAAGGAAAATGGTCCTTCTTGGTTGCTTTGTTCAGCTTCCTGTAGTCCATACATATCCTCCATCCAGTCACTGTCCTTGTTGGAATCAATTCATTTTTGTCATTGGTCACCACAGTAACTCCACCCTTTTTTGGTACACATTGAACTGGGCTCACCCATGAGCTGTCACTGATTGGGTAGATGATTCCTGCGTCTAACCATTTGATGATTTCCTTCTTGACCACCTCTTTCATTATCGGGTTCAATCGCCTTTGTCCTTCAATGCTGTTCTTTGCATTCTCTTCTAAGACAATTCTGTGCATACAGATTGTGGGACTGATACCCTTGATATCTGCCATTTGCCAACCAATGGCTTTCTTGTGCCTTTTCAATGTGCTAATGAGATCACTTTCCTGCTCTTGTGAGAGATTAGAAGAAATGATTACAGGTAAAGAATCATTTTCCCCTAAGAAGGCATACTTCAGGTGATCAGGTAACACCTTCAGCTCCAGTGTGGGTGGTTCTTCAATGGAAGGAACTATCTTCTTGAGATTGGAGTCTTCTTGCCCCAAAGATTCATACTTCTTTGTCCACGCCTTGGGTACAGGGGAGTCAGACGTGACAACGTCTGTAGTTGACGTTGTAACGTTTAACGGAGCAGCTTCTTCTATTAACAACTCTTGAATCTCATCTTCGCCCAGAATCTTCTCCAAGTGGTCATTATCTTTATTGAATTGTTTTTGAACCACATGGTCAAGGGCAACCACAAAGGAACATTCCTCTGTGTTAGGTTCTGGATACTTGAGTGCGTTGAGGACGTTGAACTTGACTTCTTGGTCATTGACCCTCATGATTAATTCTCCTTTCTGCACATCAATGAGTGTCCTTCCAGTGGCCAGAAATGGTCGCCCCAAGATGATAGGAACTTCCTTATCTGCATCAAAATCTAAAATAACAAAGTCCACTGGAAAAACAAATTTGTCAACTTTGATCAAAACATCTTCTAATATGCCCTCAGGATAAACTCTACTTTTATCAGCTAATGTAAGACTTAAAGAAGTAGGTCTGGCAGTTCCTATACCAAGTTTTTCATAAATGGATTTGGGCATCAAGTAAATACTTGCCCCCAAGTCGCATAAAGCTTTGCCAAGGTAAAAATCTCCAATGGAGCATGGTATAGTAAAACTGCCAGGATCTTTCAGTTTTCTAGGGAGTTTATTCTGCATGATTAAGCTACATTCTTCAGTTAAAGCAATAGTTTCAAACTCCCCTAGCCTTCTTCTTTTGGTGATGATATCCTTTAGGAACTTGGCATAGTTTGGCATCTGCTGTAGAGCTTCAACCAAGGGAAGGTTTATGTGAAGCTGTTTTAGCATCTCCATGAACTTGCTGAATTGCTTGTCTTCATGAGCTTTCTCTAGTCTTTGAGGGTAGGGTGGAGGAGGATATTCAGGTACAAGCTTAGGAACAGTCTTGATTCCTGGTTCAGAACTAGACGTTGTAACGTCTGGTTTAGATAGTACAGTATCTGGAATAATCTTCTCTTTTTCTCCACTTCTGTTTTTGTCCTTTTCCTCTTCTGGCACCTTGGGTTCCTTAGGCATAGATGGGTCAGGATACTCAGTTCCACTTCTTAAAGAGATAGCATTTACCTGTGCATTCACCACATCTTTACCATTTGACTTTGATGAAGATGGTGTTTCAGTTGTGGATGGAAGAGATCCATTCTGTCTTTGAGTAAGAGCTGAGGCTATCTGCCCAATTTGGTTTTCCAAGGTTTTGATTGAAGACTCATGGGTCTGTAAGGTTGCCCTACAATCGCTTATGAAAGTTTTCATCAAGGCTTCCAAATTGTTGTTGTTATTCTGCGTATACTGCTTTTGTTGTTGAGGGGGAAATCCTGGGGGTATTGCAGGAGCAGCATCGCTAGCATTCAAAGAATTGTTGTTCTTCCAACTAAAATTTGGGTGATTTCTGCAATTTGAATTGTAAAAGTTGGAGAAGGGACTGTTACCTTTGTTATGTGATACAAAGTTTACAGACTGAGGGTTATGGGGACACTCTTCGTAGACATGCCCTCCTTCACAATAGACACACACTACTCCCCCAGATGGTGTTGGTTCAACAGCTGCAGCAGTCTGTGTTTCAGACGTTGCCACGTTTGGGGTACTCAAGTTTTAATCATGTTGGTCAGAGAAGCAACCTGAGCAGAAAGGGCAGTTACTTCACTTATCTCATGGACACCAGCTTTCTTTCCGGGAGTGAATCTTTCAGAAGGCCAATGGGCATTATGAGTAGCTATGTCATCAATAAGCCTGCATGCCTCAGAGAAAGACATGTTCAATATGACACCACCGGATGAAGCATCAAGTATAAGCCTGGTAGGCTGATCTAAACCATTATAGAAAGTCTCCATTTGAATAACCACGGGTATACCATGGTGTGGGCACATTCTTAGTAATTCCTTCCATCTTTCCCAAGCCTCAAATAATGATTCCCCTTCTCTTTGTTTGAAGGAAGTGATGTCATTTCTTAACTTGGCATTTTTGTTAGGAGGGAAGTATTTTCCAAGAAATTTCTTAGCTAGCTCATCCCAAGTGTGAATTGAATTTGGCTCTAAGGAGTTCAACCAATTCTTGGCCTTATCCTTAAGAGAATATGGAATTAGCTTCAATCGGAAGGCATCTTCTGAGACTCCAGGGATGACAAAGTTGCTACACACATCCAAAAATTGCCTTAGATGTGCATAAGGGTCTTCTTGAGGAAAACCCCCAAATTGCCCTGCAGTCTGCAGCATTTGGAACATCATTGGCTTGAATTCAAAGTGACCAGTATGAATAGGTGGTCTTGCAATGCCTGTTTGTAAATGGGCAGGATTGAGCACGGCATAATCACGCATAGGCCTGTCTCTGTCATTGACCATGTCTTGTGGCCCTGCATTGATGAGTTGCTGTCTCTGCCAGTGTTCATCATCAACATATGTCTCTGTATGAGTCTGTGGTCCACGACCACGTTCTCTACCTCCAGCATCAGAGTGCCTTCCTCCTCTTGGAGTGCGTCCACCTCTAGAGCTTCTACCACCAGTACCATGTTCAGACATGATTGGTGGCTGAAATTGCTGGTGTTGTTGCTGCCTTCTTAACCTTTGTTGTCTCCTTAGTCGCCTGAAGGTTCTTTCAGGTTCTGGATAGAATTCAGGCTCAGATCCACTCCTTGGTTCAGCTGAACTAGAGCTTGAGCTGGAACTAAGCATACGCTGTAACGTTTACCTGTTCACTCACAAAAACAACAAACAACACAGCAGAATTCTTTCACCTAGCGTTTTAATTCTTGTTGAGCAATAAAAGTTAAATACAATCCCCGGCAACGGCGCCAAAAACTTGTTGCGTCCGTGTGTTTTATAATCGCAATATCAGTGCAAGTATACACGTCGTACAAGTAATAAAGTGGATAAAAAGTAAGAGATCGTTCCCACGAGGATTGTTTTACTTTCAAAGCTCAAGTCTTTAAAACACAAGTGAAACAAGTAACAAATCGGCACTAAAAGTTGATATTAAGACTAAGAACATAAATAAGGCAAGTAAGTGAGAAGTGGGTGTGAATATGGAAGAGTATGAGTTGGATTGCTGCATGCAAGTAAATCTCCTCTAGTCAGTCATTATAACGTTTACACGTTAACGCGTACAAATGCTATGCTGTATAGACGTTATAATGTTTGAACGCTGTTGCAAAAGAGCTGTGCTTTTCAGTCACAAAACGTCAGAGCTTCAAGTACTAGAATTCCTATGTCTAGGTTCTAAGTAGGCCTACTCCTGTATTTTAAGTACCCACAGCAATGTCCTACGAACTATTATCCATTCTATGTCTAGACTTAGATAAAAATGCCTAAATGTCTTTAGTGCACCTTTTCATTCACATAAATCTTTGAGTTCTTTTCATAGACCATGTCTGTACCTATGAATCTACTTGTTTTAAGTGGCCAAGTTCAAAACAAGTTTGGAAATATTAACATGCAAAGATTTAAAACGCATAAACATCAATACTTCATAGCATTAAACTAGAGGTTCATTACATGCAAAACAACAACCCAACTACAAATGTTTAGCTCATGCTGAGCATCCTTACAGAAATAAGAGGAGTTAAAATCCAAGTACCGTACATAGAGAAAAGGAGACTAAACGCAAAAGATACGCCTAAGTGGCCTTCCTTCATGCACGCTGTAAAGACGTTACAACGTCTGAGCTTCACAGTAATGGTTGCGAATGAAGATGAAAAATTGGAGCTTTGAGAAAATTTAAAATGAAGAAGTCTGTGTCTAGAACTTCTTTTAGAAAAACTATCTCTGAAAAATGGAGGAAGGTGGATGATGAATGGAGTCGTGTGTCATCCGCATGGTGCACCCTTGCCTTTTTGTAGAGAGAGAATAGCCATGGTCAAAAGAGGGTCACATGCTTGCTGATGTCATTCCCCACCTTCCAAGCTTGCTTGCGAGTTGACTCTGCCCTGAAGTGACACCGCACTGCTACAGTGCGTCAGCTGCGTCAGCGCTGAGGAGAGAGAAGATCTTCTGCACTTCTAGATCTTTGGCCATCATTTCTTGTGCGCCAAAAATAAGATATTTCTTTCTTGCTCTGCTGCCCTTCTTCAGACGTGATGAGAGACGCTGCCACGTTCAGTTTACTGCACAAACACAAGAAGCATCAAAACGCTCAGAAAGGCGCCAATTGGCACCAAAATGCCTAGAACTTGTAATTTAGCCCCTTTCTAACTAAAAAGCAATAAACTAACAGAAACTTAATAGAAACAACCTACTATTGCCAGAGAACTTGCATGATTTACTTTGAATAAGTATAAATAACTCATATAAATATGAGTTGTCAGTCCTTTTGCTGTCCAGGACTATTCTTGGGTTTCTAAGAGTCTCAGGGAGATTCAATTCGTAGACACTGAGAACGCCGATTTATCTATACATCGGCACTTGGTTGGTAAGCGCGACCAAGTATGGCTCTTGGAGGGTGTTCCTAGAGATGCGCATATTGTCGTCTTTCCTTTGGAGTTAAAATTCTCAATGTACATGATTACCTTGAAATCCATGCATATTAAACCTCCTTTCACTCGTTTCCAACAATAGATCTTAAGGTTATTGCAAGTCGCTCCCTCTCAACTACATCCCAACGGTTGGGCCTTCCTCAGAGCCTTCAAATTGGTAATGATCCATTTAGATCGGACAATATCTGCATCCCTTTTCTTTCATATTTTTGAAATGATCTGGAGGCATGAGCTTAATTTAGGCAATGCTTGATATGAACATGTGAGCCTTCGTTCTAAGAGAGGGTTAATGATATTCCGACCTTATACCGACTCTCTCAAAGAAAAATGGAAACAACATTACTTTTTCGATTCTCCAATAAGTGCCGACGCTATTAAATTCAGGGGGAAATATGATGAGCAGGGGGACTTGGTGTCAACCAGGTTTCCCATTGGTTGGTCCAAAGCCCATTTCAACCGATCTTCCGGTTCCTATAACCTGAGTGAGAAATCCTTGGACGATGAAGATAAGGAGACTTTTAGGATCTTATTGCGATGAGCCGAACTTATTCCTTTTGACCATCCCAAGAACATGGGTTTTGATACCCAAGCCTTAGTTCATTGTTGAACTAAATCCGAGGTTCAAGAAACTCTTGGTAGGACCGAATATTGTTGATCTTTCATTATATTTGTATTTAATTTATATTTTTCAATGTCTGCTTACCCGTTTTCTTTGTTCTGAATTGCAGATAACATGTCAGGTTCCACTTCTTTCCCGGAGATGAAAGCCTTAGCCAAGAAGAATCGTGGAAGTGGGGTCTGGGGTTGTATCCACGCCCCAAAGAGATGTTCCTACTGTTGATACCAACATTGAGGTTCCAAATTTCAGAATTGTTGACGAGGTTGAATGGTCGCCTGTCCAAAATCTTGAACATCGAAGTCGGAAGAACACTCAATTTGAGAAGGGGAACCCTTCCAATCCACCCAGAGTGGATAAGAGGTTGTCTGTGGATCTAGAGGTAAGTGAGTCTCCTCAGGCTTAAAATAAAAGTAAGCATGGCAAGGAGGGCAACAAGAAACCAAAGTCGCCTGCTTTTTCCCTTGACAGGTTCCTCAAGGTGAGTTATGAGGAATATTGCAAAGATCCTCTGGGTTCCTGTTCTCAAGTGTTGAAGTTTGGATTCGATCTATGCAAGCAGTGGAGGAAAGATGCTGAAGACCGAGTTAAAGATACTGAAGAGCGAGTTAAAGGTAACATCTTAGCCTTCGTACATTCACTGTTTCATCTTTTTCGAATAAGCCGAATCTAATTCCCATTGTTCCTCGTAGAGGCACAGAAGAAGCGAGATGCAGCTCTCAATCGGATGGAAGAGACGAAAAGGGCTCTTGAACCGACTTCAGCTGCATTGACCAAATGCCAAAACGCCATTGCCGAGTTGAAGAAAGAGAGGGATCAAGCTAAGAAGGATGTAAAGGATGCAAAGGATGCCCTGAAGAAGGACGAAGCTGATGCAAAGGATGCCCTGCAGTCAACTTCAGATCTTCAAGGGTTACCGAACTTGAGGGGAATCTTAAGGGATCTCATGAAGAAAAGGAGGTTGTCGATGCAAAGATCGGGGAGATTGCCGACCAAGCTAGCACTCTTGCCGAGACTGCCTTCCAGGGAGCCCTTGCACAGGTCGCGATCCTTTATCCGACAATCACTTTAGATGTTGAGGTCCATAAGCCCGACCATGTGGTTCGAGATGGGAAAATAATGAAGCTAGTTGAAGGAACCAAAGAGTTTGAAGTCGTTCCTACTCGTCCCTCGAATGTGTAATTTTCTTTTTATTTGATGAAGGTTCTGGATTCGTTCCACGACCACTATTTTGTGTAACAAACTTGAGGGCCCGGCCGTATCCGGGAGGTTCTAAACCTTTGAAGCTTCTTTTCTGCTATTTTGATCCGGTTTATATTACCTCGGTTATTATGTTTATAATTTTGTGTGTTTTTCGTTATTTTTTCGCCTTTGAAACAGTTTACTGGGACTCGACCCGGATTTAACTCGTACCAAAGGGTTGTGGCAATCTTCGACCACGAGTGACGAGCTTTATGGACTCGTGTCTCAGTTTATAGGAAAACAGAAACGACCGTAGCGTCAGTCTCATGCCGCCCTTTTTACCGTCGGACTTTGCAAAATGATACGAGAAGTAAAAATACAAAAGACAGAAGTCTGAGAACATTAGCGGCATCTTAGCCGGTTTATTAAAAGGAGATTCTTTACAAGAATCGGAGTACAATAATACACTTAGCATTTTGTCAATTAGCTATAGTATTTGTGTAACTTCGCAACATTCCAAGTCCTCAGAATCGGTTTATGATCCATGGTCTCTAATTCAAAGGCACCATTACCGGTCTTCATCGTGATCCGGTAAGGTATGGCCCTTCCCGATTAGGTGCAAGTTTGCCTTGAGTGAAATTCTTCAAGCCGAAGTCTGCTCATCGGAGCACTAAATCTCCGATCTCAAAATGCCTCGGCACTACCTTAGCGTTGTACCATGATGCAATTCTTTGTTTGATTATCAGTTCCTGGAAAGAGACTTGATCTCGGATTTCATCCACAAGATCGAGTTCTTCTCGCAGGGCCTTCTCATTGTCTTTGGGTAAGTGGTCCTCCAAGTTAATTCACCGATTTCAACTGGAATGACTACTTCTCTACCATAGGAGAGTCGGAAAGGTGTTTCCCTGTAGAGCTCTGGGGGGTAGTTCGGTATGCCCATAAAACATAAGGAAATTCTTCCGCCCAATTACCTTTAGCATCGTCAAGTCGTCTTCTGAGACCTTTTAAAATTACCTTATTAGCCGCCTATGCTTGCGCATTGGTTTGTGGGTGTTCTACAAAGGTGAAGTGATGTTTAATTCTTAGATCGGCCATGAGTTTTCTGAAGCCCTTATCAGCAAACTGAGTTCCATTATCACTAACCACAACTTCGGGAATGCCGAACCTGGTCATAATATTCTTTTTAAAGAATTTGATGCAGTTCTTGGCGCTGATGGTCCTCAGTGGTTCGGCCTCAATCCATTTTGTGAAGTAATCGACTGCTACGATCATGTATTTGAACTGACCAGAAGTCCTTGGAAATGGTCCGAGAAGATCAATGCCTCTGGAAAATACTTCCGTAAGAACTCTCTACGAAAAACAGCCCAAGTTATCTCCTCATTAGCAGTTTCTAACCTCTGCCTAACCTCCATCCACCAATCATCAGCTTCCTCTGCCAGCGTATGGGTGCCATACCTGACCTTTTGCGCATCATTGCAGTCCATGACACGAAATATCCTTTCAATCTCTTTCAGCCATGCTAGAGCACCATCTGGATTATACTTGCCCTTAAAAATGGGCGGACTCTCCCTCTGGAATGTGGCTAAACTGCGAGTCCCAGCATTTTCAGCACCATTTTGCTGGTTCCCAACAGCCTGAGCCATAGCCTGCAGAGCAGCAGCAAGAGCAGCATCGTTTCTCCCAGCCATTTCAAATTATCACTGCAGCACAAACAAAAATTTAGAACTAATCTAACAATTCTTAATTGTCATAAGACACTATGACAAGACGACTTGGCCGGACAGACCGAACTGCTCTGATACCACTAATGTAACACCCCATTTTCTACCCGGTATTTAAATAAAAATTATCAGAGTTCAAAAATTGTTTTTCAACTAATCCAAACGGGATGCTACATTTCTTCGAACAAACATCAACAACATAATAAAATTTCTTTCATAAGTCAAAGAAAATACGTAACACGTAACAATGGAATGGGGTTCCCAAAAACATATTATTCAGTCCACATGACAGAAATTACAACGTCTCGCAGCGGAATAAAATAAAACTCATCACACAAAATGCAGCCTCAACATAAAAATCTCAATAAAAATGTTTAACGTCTCAAATAAACAAACAAAGGAAAACTAGCGCCCATCCCCTGAGTGTTACGTATCAGAGCACTAGACCGACGCAGGAATGAAGAATAACAGCCTTCACTCATGGTTACCTGTAGTAATAAACAACGAAGGGGTGAGTCTAAACCGCATAATAAGGCTTATAATAAGCGGTATACTAGAGTATAAGGACTACACCAATTACAGCAATACATTTATATTTTATACATATACAGCAACATTTCCGACTGATAAATAAACATCAACATCCGCAATATATAATTGTCACACAGTCACACTGTGCACCAAACAAAGTAATTATCAATGATGAGCATGTATGTATGCGGTGCAGAATGCATGTGGTACCATTATCACTACTCATTAGCCAATTGGGCACGTCGCAACCGCAGCCGAAAAATAACGTCAAGACCGCAGCCTAAAAATGCATCGTCAAGACTGCAGCCAAATGCATGTGACTCCATGAACAATCAATAAGCATAATTTTTCACAATCTCAAGTCACACACATCATCATTATACATTACAACGTCAAGACCGCAGCCTAAAATCATCACCAACATTTTTTTTTTCGTCTGTAGACCCACCGTCACTTTACCACATCACTAGCAAAATACAAGTGTCCAGAAACTTTCAGCCAAATTAATTATTTTTCACATTACAGTAGAATACATAGATAGAGGACTGAACGAGCTTCGAAACACACTTTGAAGCCCTTAAAACGGACACCCGAGTCAAAAGATACGTTAAAAACAAATTTGGGACAAAACTGAGACACGTGCTGAAAATGGCTCGGAACAGCAGAAAATTCAGAGGCTTCGCGCGTGGCGCGCGGCTTAGGCGCGACTGGCGCGCGGAATGGCAGAAATGCCCAGTGTCTTGCGCGTGACGCGCGACTGGCGCGCCAATGAGGCGGAAATTGGCAGAATGTTCTGTGACTATTGTGCATCCTTTTCAAAGTGGAGCCAACGGGACAACTTCAAAATGACACGTGCAAAAATAAAACCACTAGAGCCAAAACGTTTAAAATTGCATTTGGGCACGCAAATACAAAAGATGGCACGGTAAAATATGCCCAGAATTTGAAGTTGCACCCAAAACACCCTATATACGCACACAAGCAACACCCACCGAGACAACTCCAGAAAGACATGTGCAAAAATAAAACCACTCGAGCCAAAACGTTTAAAACTGAATTTGGGCACGTAAGTACAAAAGATGGCACGGTAAAATATGCCCAGAATTCGAAGTTCACCCAATGGAACATGTACATGGGCGCCCAGGGCGCCTTCCCAAACAGTACTGGAACAACATGGAGCCACACTAGAACATCTTAGTATATTTTGGCAAAGTATTTAACATTAAGACAGTAGCTGAAACATTAAGCAAAACACAATTGGTTCGGGGCCTTGGCATAGGGACCCAAAAACTGCAACAGGAACAAGGCAGGCAACATGGCTAGACAGCACTGGGCGCCATGGGCGCCACTGGCAGCAACACACACAACACAGAAAATTTCACAAGGCGCCATGGGCGCCAGACCAGCAACAACCAAAACGCAACACCCTTACCTGGGCGCCTAGGGCGCCATGTCCAGCAACATCAAGGCAGCAACACAGTGGCTGGGCGCCTTGGGCGCCACTTCCAGCACAACAACCAAACATGAATTTCAACAAAACCATAGCAACACAATAGCGATTCAAACATGAATTTCAACAAAATCAAATTCGACAATTGGATTATGAGACAAATGGCATAAACCCTAAACCCTCACATATAACCCATTCTAAGCCCTATTATAAGGTAAGACCCACCCTTACCTGATTTCACCGAAGACGAAGTCCTTCCTACGGAGTCACCAACAAAACCACAGCAACAGCTCTTCTTTTCCTCTTCTCTTTGTGCGAATCCCCTTCTTCTTTTTCCCCTTCTCTCTTCGCGACTCTCTTCCCTTTCTTTTCTTTCTTTTACGTTTTTCTTTCTTTTCCTCTCTTTTCACAAATGATGCGAATGCATCATACCCTATGCGCCTAGGGGCCTCAGCTAACGGGCTTGGGCTTCTTGGGCCAAATTTGCCATTCCGAAATTATTTATACCACTCCCTTTAATTATAAAAAAATAAAATAACATATTAAAAATTTTAATATATTAATAAATATGCAACACTTAAATAATTTAATCAAATAATTAATTAAATTATTTTGGGTGTTACAACTCTCCCCCACTTAGGAAATTTCGTCCTCGAAATTCTTACCTGATTCAAACAACTCTGGATAAGACTCCCGCATCTTACTCTCCAACTCCCAAGTCATACTCTCACCAGCAGCTCCTAACCAAACCACTTTCACCAAAGAAATATCCTTCCCTCTCAGAACCTTCACTTCTCTATCTTCAATTCGCACAGGCATAGTCTCCACAGTGAGATTATCCCCTACCTCCACTTCATCCATCTGAATCACATGAGACGGATCTGGAACATACTTTCGAAGTTGTGACACGTGAAACACGTCATGCAAGTTCGAAAGATTAGGCGGCAAGGCCACCCTATAGGCAACACTTCCAACCCTCTCCGTAATCTGATACGGACCAATGAAACAGGGAGTTAACTTCTTTGATTTCAAGGCACGCCCAACACCAGTCACCGGAGTGACTCTCAGGAACACATGATCACCGGCCTGAAACTCCAAATCCTTCCTTTTCTTATCATGATAGCTCTTTTGTCGACTCTGTGACGCTTTCATCTTCTCACGGATTAATTTTACCTTCTCAGTGGTTTCTCGCACAATCTCACGCCCTAACACTGCACTCTCTCCAGATTCATACCAACATAACGGAGTCCTACATCTCCGACCATACAACGCCTCAAACGGTGCCATCCCAATACTAGAATGATGACTATTATTATAGGCGAACTCAATCAATGGAAGATGTGAATCCCACGAACCTCCTTGGTCAAGAACACATGCCCTCAACAAGTCCTCTAACGACTGAATAGTTCTCTCGGTCTGACCATTTGTCTGCGGATGATACGCGGAGCTCAACCTCAACTTAGAACCCAAAGCTTCTTGCAAACTTTTCCAAAATTCAGAAGTGAATCTTGGATCTCTATCAGATACAATACTAAGCGGAACGCCATGCAACTTCACAATTGTCTTGATATAAATCTCTGCCAACTTTGGAACTGGATAAGTGATACTAATCGGCAAGAAATGAGCAGACTTCGTCAACCTATCCACAATCACCCTTATAGCATCAAATCCCCTCACGGTATTTGGCAAGCCAGTCACAAAATCCATGAAAATGCTATCCCATTTCCATTCCGGAACTTCTAATGGTTGCATCAACCCCGCAGGCTTCTGATGCTCAATCTTTGACTTCTGACAAGTCGTTTAGGCATACACAAACTGTGCCACATCCTTCTTCATACCAGGCCACCAGAACAACTTCTTCAAATCTTGGTACATTTTCGTAGCCCCTGGATGAATACTTAACTTGCTCCTATGGCTCTCCTCCAGAATCATTCTCTTCATCTCAGCATCATCAGGAATACAGATTCTATCCCTGAATCTCAATACACCTTGGGAATCTAACTTGAAATCCCCATTCACAGCTTGATCATTCGCAACTAACAAGTCCACCAACTTTACATCTGACTTTTGGGCTTCTCGAATACTAACCAAAAATTCATTGCCAATCTTCAGCATTCCCAACCTAACACTCCGCGGTGTCACTTCACAAACTAGACTGATATCCCGGAACTGCTCAATCAACTCTAACTCTTTAACCATCATAGCCGACATATGCAAGGTCTTCCGACTTAAAGCATCAGCCACGACAGTAGCTTTGCCGGGGTGATAGTTCAAGCCGAAATCATAGTCCTTCAGCAATTCTAACCAACGTCTCTGTCTCATATTTAGCTCCTTCTGATCAAACAAGTATTTCAAACTCTTATGGTCACTAAACACTTCAAATCTAGTACCATACAAATAGTGCCTCCAAATCTTCAGCACAAACACAATCGCAGCTAGCTCCAAATCATGAGTAGGGTAGTTCTTCTCATGGGTCCTCAACTGTCTAGACGCATAAGCTACTACCTTACCATCTTGCATCAGTACACCTCCCAAACCCATCTTGGAAGCATCACAATACACCACAAATGGTTGATCCGGAACAGGCAAAGTCAAAACGGTCGATGTTGTCAACCTTTTCTTCAACTCATTGAAGCTCTCCTCACATCGAGCATCCCACACAAATGCTTTTCCTTTACACGTCAATTGAGTCAACGGAAGGGCTAACTTCGAGAAACCTTCAATAAACCTCCTGTAATAACCAGCTAACCCCAAGAAGCTCCTAATCTTAGTAACTGACTTCGGGCTCTCCCATTGCAACACAGCATCAGCCTTGACTGGATCCACAGCTATACCATTACCAGAGATAATATGGCCAAGGAAACCTACTTCATTCAGCCAGAACTCACACTTAGACAACTTCGCATACAACTTCTTTTCTTTCAACACTTCTAGTACTAACCTCAAATGTTCTGCGTGCTCCTCTTCCGTCTTAGAATACACCAGAATGTCGTCAATAAACACAACTACAAACCGATCCAAGTAACTATGGAAGATATGGTTCATGTACTCCATAAATACTCCCGGCGCGTTGGTAACACCAAACGGCATCACAGAATACTCATAGTGCCCATATCTCGTTCTGAAAGCTGTCTTCTGAATGTCTTCATCCTTTACCTTGATCTGGTGATAACCCGACCTCAAATCGATTTTGCTAAACACTTTAGTACCCACTAACTGGTCCATCAAATCATCAATTCTCGGGAGCGGATACT
Organism: Astragalus membranaceus; assembly: GCA_039519185.1. Taxonomy (NCBI): domain Eukaryota; kingdom Viridiplantae; phylum Streptophyta; class Magnoliopsida; order Fabales; family Fabaceae; genus Astragalus; species Astragalus membranaceus. The sequence continues at coordinate 36,546,229 of CM076847.1, forward strand.
TGTTCTTTATTGTCACCTTGTTCAATTGCCTATAATCGACACAAAGTCTCATACTCCCATCCTTCTTTTTCACCAATAACACCGGAGCTCCCCATGGCGACACACTTGGCCTTACAAATTTCTTCTCAAGTAGATCTTCGAGTTGCTTCTTCAATTCAGACAACTCTGAGGCTGACATCCGGTACGGTGCCATAGACACAGGCCTAGTACCAGGTATAAGATCAATGGCAAACTCAACCTCCCTTTCTGGCGGAACACTCGGGATTTCATCAGGGAACACTTCAGGAAACTCACACACTACTTGAAACCCTTCAATGATAGCCTGATTCTCAGCAGACAATGACGCCATCAAAGCAAACAGATGAACTCCTTCTTTCATTACCTTATGCAATTGACCAGCAGGCAACAAAACGGATTCTTCTTCTTCGGGAGGAAGGAAACTCACAGATTTACGAAATCAATTAATATGCACATGGTTAACTACTAACCAGTCCATACCAAGGATGACATCCAACCCTCCCAACGGCAAACAAATAAGGTCAACAAGGAAATCTCTGCCGAAAATTAACAGAGGGAACTTAGCACACACAAGAGAGGTAGTTACTGAACCCTTAGCTGGAGTATCAATAACCATCTCCCTCATCATAGAAGACACAGCAAGGCCCAGTTTCTTAACACATAAAGCAGCAATAAATGAATGCGTAGCACCGGTATCAACAATAGCAATCAAAGGAATACCATTAATAAAACATGTACCTCTAATCTCATTAGTATCCTCTGATCCTGCGAGAGCAAACACCTTTCCACTGAACTTCTCTTTCTTCGGCTTAGTACACTTGGTACTAATATGACCTACCTCACCATAGTTGTAACAAGTCACATCCTTGCGTTCACAATCAGACGCCATATGCCCCTCTTTGCCACAACGGAAACATACTCTCGTCCCCACCTTGCAATCGAAACTCTTGTGACCAGGCTTTCCACACTTATAACATACAATATTAGCGGGAGCATCTCCCCCACTTGGCTTCTTACCCTCAGCAAACCTCTGCTTACCCCTACCAGCAGGAACCTCATATGGCTTACCCCGGTTCTGAAACTTACCCCTCTGATCTCTCATGACCTTGGAGTGAGCATTACTATCCTCTTCGAATATCCTGCAACTGTCGATTAAATCAGCGAATACCTGAATCTTCTGGTACCCTATAGCTTTCTTTATATCAGCCCTCAGTCCATTCTCAAACTTAATACATTTTGAGAATTCAGAATCAGCATCAGCATAATGGGGATAAAACTTAGCCAATTTAGTGAACTTGGAAGCATACTCTGTCACCGACATGTTTCCTTGCTTCAGCTCAAGGAATTCTATTTCTTTCTTCCCCCTAACATCCTCTGGAAAATACTTCCGTAAGAACTCTCTACGGAAAACAGCCCAAGTTATCTCCTCATTAGCAGTTTCTAACCTCTGCCTAACCTCCATCCACCAATCATCATCTTCCTCTGCCATACCTGACCTTCTGCGCATCATTGCAGTCCATGACACGAAATATCCTTTCAATCTCTTTCAGCTATGCTAGAGCACCATCTGGATTATACTTGCCCTTAAAAATGGGCGGACTCTCCCTCTGGAATGTGGCTAAACTGCGAGTCCCAGCATTTTCAGCACCATTTTGCTGGTTCCCAACAGCCTGAGCCATAGCCTGCAGAGCAGCAGCAAGAGCAGCATCGTTTCTCCCAGCCATTTCAAATTATCACTGCAGCACAAACAAAAATTTATAACTAATCTAACAATTCTTAATTGTCATAAGACACTATGACAGGACGACTTGGCCGGACAGACCGAACTGCTCTGATACCACTAATGTATCACCCCATTTTCTACCCGGTATTTAAATAAAAATTATCAGAGTTCAAAAATTGTTTTTCAACTAATCCAAACGGGATGCTACATTTCTTCGAACAAACATCAACAACATAATAAAATTTCTTTCATAAGTCAAAGAAAATACGTAACACGTAACAATGGAATGGGGTTCCTGTAACAGCCCGAAAATAGTAGATTAATTTTCTAGTTAATTAAATGAGGTTTAGGTGGTAGGAGATAATTAATTAATTGATTTAATTAATTATTTAGGGTTTTGAGAGTTAAATAAATAGAATTATTTAATTGGACCTAGGGTTAGTTTTAGATGGTGGTGGCGAGTTGAAGTGGATTAGGAGAAACCCATGATTAGGTCATTAAGTGGAAGCCCATGTCCATTAAGCTAGGCGCCTATAAGATGCCAATCTTAGGGTTTGGTGATTCATTCCAACACTTTAGAAAAAAATAGAGAGAGTGGGACGGCTTGGAGAGAGGAGAGGCGTGAAACCATAAGAGAGAGATGAAAGAAGAAGGGCGCAAAACCCTAGAGGAGAGAGAGAGGAAGTTTTCGCATGCAACAAGGAGGGAGAGGAGGATCTTAGTTGCTGAATTTTGATGGTAGCTTGCTCACCAAGAGATAGGTGTTCTTCAATTATGAGGTAAGGGGGCTCTCGTTCATAGTTAATAATTTATAAACCACGAAATCATGGGGACTAGGTGTTAGGAGTAGTTGTTTAAATTGCTGTTGATGTTTATAATATCTATATGTGGCTGAAGTGTGATGGTTGTTTGTGTTGTTGAATTCATTGTTTTGAGATGTTCTGACATAGGTTTAGTATTTCAGTGACTGAGAACGTTTTACTAATTGAAAAATTATGTGGTTTGTCATTTCGAAAACTTGATTGAATTCTTGTTAATTTGGCGTTGATTTGGTTGCATTTGGAGTTGTAAAACTTAAGTTATAGGTGAAACAAGTTAGGTTAAAATTCTGGAAACGATTTGGGTAGAGGTTCAGTATTTCGGTAACTGGGAACGTTGTGTTGACTGAAAAATTATGTGGTTTACTATTATGGAAAATAGACTTAATGCTTGTTAATATGGCACTGGTTTGGTTGCGTTTAGAGTTGTGTAGCTCGAGATATGAATTTCACAAGTTAGGGTAAGATTCTGGAAACAATCTGGATATAGGTTCAGTAAATATGTGGTCGTGAGTGTTCTTTTCGTCTAAAAATTATGGGGTTTGTTTTGTTGGAAAGTAGACTTAATTTCCTACTGAATAGGCACTGATTTCGCTAAATTTCATTGAGAAATGAGGGAGAAGATTTGATTTCAAAATGACTAATAATTCTGTCCGAATTTTGTGGGATTTGTTGCTCCGAATTTTGTGGGGTTTGTTGCTCCGAATTTTGTGGGATTTTATGCTGCTGTTTATATTGCTCTGCTACTCTATGTGCTGTCTTGGTCCCTATGGGTGTTGTTTAGTCCTTTGGTGACAATGTAGTCGCGTAATTAATTGTGCTTGGTGTGATTGGTGTGCTATCCTTAGAGCTGAAATTTTGGAGATGTATAATGGTGATGTATATAAAATGGTGAGATAAATTATTGGTGAGTTTATTGGTGAGTGCCCTCAAGGCAATGGTCTATGACCTTTCTTTTGGTGTTGGTGAGTTAATAAAACTATTGGTGAGTTAAATAAATTATTGGTGCACATGTTATCGCATTGTTGTGGTGATTTTGGTGTGCATGGTGCATTGTTCATAGCGTCACATAAACCATGTGCATATTTGGTGAGCAGAGGCTTCGGCCTAATTATATTTGGTGAGCAGAGGCTTCGGCCTAATTATATTTGGTGAGCAGAGGCTTCGGCCTAATGGATCCACATGCATATGCCCAGTGGAGTTTTGGGTTGCATTTCATACATTGCATACACGTCCTGTGTTTGATTTCGTCTTCTTGAACTAATGGTGTAACTGTATTCTGGGTGTAACTGCATTTGGTGTGACGGTACTCAGTGTAATAGTATTCAGCGTAACTGGATTTGGTGTAACTGTATTATTGGTGTAGTAAATTGATGGTATCCCTGGTGTGCCTATTATACTGTGTTTCTTGTTTTATCTATTATTATCTATGTAGTGAGACTCACCCTACTGCGTCGTGTTGCCTCGTATGTCGGCAACCTGCAGGTGACGGTGACTGAAGATGGCTAGAGATTCTTCTTCTAGTATGGTCGAGTCGGCTCTGATACGTAGCACTCGGGAGGGTTGTCCTTGTGTCTTTCCTTATGTGTTATGTATATGCCTTTCTAAGTTGTAAACCTTTTGAAGTATGATTGCCAAGTTAAACCTTTTTATTTCCGCTGCATGTTTTTGAAAAGAAGTTAGTTATAATTAAAGTACTCTGTTTGCGAAGTGGTTTTCCGGTTCGAAAAATGTGACACTCTTTTGGCGCGAAGAACTCTGATATTATTTTTTTTAATAAACCGTTGGGTAGAAAAAAAAGGGGTGTTACAATAGTGGTATCAGAGCAATGGTTGGTCCGTCCGGCCAAGTCATCGAGTCGTTGTGTCGGTTAGCGACCAACTGTTGTCTTTTTAGTGCTAACCAATGTTTGCGTTGCAGGTACATCAAAAGTTGCCAATGGTAAGTGATCTAGTGGGGGAGACATCCCTACTAGTGTTATGTGTTTTGGGTATCCCTATGTGCTGTTGTCTGGTTTGTTTTTGACCTTCCCTGCTGTGTGAACTGTGTATGATTGTTAGTGGGAGAGTGTTAGTTTTAGCGGGTAAATTTCGAGGGCGAAATTCTTTTTAGGGGGGGAGAGTTGTAACAGCCCGAAAATAGTAGATTAATTTTCTAGTTAATTAAATGAGGTTTAGGTGGTAGGAGATAATTAATTAATTGATTTAATTAATTATTTAGGGTTTTGAGAGTTAAATAAATAGAATTATTTAATTGGACCTAGGGTTAGTTTTAGATGGTGGTGGCGAGTTGAAGTGGATTAGGAGAAACCCATGATTAGGTCATTAAGTGGAAGCCCATGTCCATTAAGCTAGGCGCCTATAAGATGCCAATCTTAGGGTTTGGTGATTCATTCCAACACTTTAGAAAAAAATAGAGAGAGTGGGACGGCTTGGAGAGAGGAGAGGCGTGAAACCATAAGAGAGAGATGAAAGAAGAAGGGCGCAAAACCCTAGAGGAGAGAGAGAGGAAGTTTTCGCATGCACCAAGGAGGGAGAGGAGGATCTTAGTTGCTGAATTTTGATGGTAGCTTGCTCACCAAGAGATAGGTGTTCTTCAATTATGAGGTAAGGGGGCTCTCGTTCATAGTTAATAATTTATAAACCACGAAATCATGGGGACTAGGTGTTAGGAGTAGTTGTTTAAATTGCTGTTGATGTTTATAATATCTATATGTGGCTGAAGTGTGATGGTTGTTTGTGTTGTTGAATTCATTGTTTTGAGATGTTCTGACATAGGTTTAGTATTTCAGTGACTGAGAGCGTTTTACTAATTGAAAAATTATGTGGTTTGTCATTTCGAAAACTTGATTGAATTCTTGTTAATTTGGCGTTGATTTGGTTGCATTTGGATTAAGTTATAGGTGAAACAAGTTAGGTTAAAATTCTGGAAACGATTTGGGTAGAGGTTCAGTATTTCGGTAACTGGGAACGTTGTGTTGACTGAAAAATTATGTGGTTTACTATTATGGAAAATAGACTTAATGCTTGTTAATATGGCACTGGTTTGGTTGCGTTTAGAGTTGTGTAGCTCGAGATATGAATTTCACAAGTTAGGGTAAGATTCTGGAAACAATCTGGATATAGGTTCAGTAAATCTGTGGTCGTGAGTGTTCTTTTCGTCTAAAAATTATGGGGTTTGTTTTGTTGGAAAGTAGACTTAATTTCCTACTGAATAGGCACTGATTTCGCTAAATTTCATTGAGAAATGAGGGAGAAGATTTGATTTCAAAATGACTAATAATTCTGTCCGAATTTTGTGGGATTTGTTGCTCCGAATTTTGTGGGGTTTGTTGCTCCGAATTTTGTGGGATTTTATGCTGCTGTTTATATTGCTCTGCTACTCTATGTGCTGTCTTGGTCCCTATGGGTGTTGTTTAGTCCTTTGGTGACAATGTAGTCGCGTAATTAATTGTGCTTGGTGTGATTGGTGTGCTATCCTTAGAGCTGAAATTTTGGAGATGTATAATGGTGATGTATATAAAATGGTGAGATAAATTATTGGTGAGTTTATTGGTGAGTGCCCTCAAGGCAATGGTCTATGACCTTTCTTTTGGTGTTGGTGAGTTAATAAAACTATTGGTGAGTTAAATAAATTATTGGTGCACATGTTATCGCATTGTTGTGGTGATTTTGGTGTGTATGGTGCATTGTTCATAGCGTCACATAAACCATGTGCATATTTGGTGAGCAGAGGCTTCGGCCTAATTATATTTGGTGAGCAGAGGCTTCGGCCTAATTATATTTGGTGAGCAGAGGCTTCGGCCTAATGGATCCACATGCATATGCCCAGTGGAGTTTTGGGTTGCATTTCATACATTGCATACACGTCCTGTGTTTGATTTCGTCTTCTTGAACTAATGGTGTAACTGTATTCTGGGTGTAACTGCATTTGGTGTGACGGTACTCAGTGTAATAGTATTCAGCGTAACTGGATTTGGTGTAACTGTATTATTGGTGTAGTAAATTGATGGTATCCCTGGTGTGCCTATTATACTGTGTTTCTTGTTTTATCTATTATTATCTATGTAGTGAGACTCACCCTACTGCGTCGTGTTGCCTCGTATGTCGGCAACCTGCAGGTGACGGTGACTGAAGATGGCTAGAGATTCTTCTTCTAGTATGGTCGAGTCGGCTCTGATACGTAGCACTCGGGAGGGTTGTCCTTGTGTCTTTCCTTATGTGTTATGTATATGCCTTTCTAAGTTGTAAACCTTTTGAAGTATGATTGCCAAGTTAAACCTTTTTATTTCCGCTGCATGTTTTTGAAAAGAAGTTAGTTATAATTAAAGTACTCTGTTTGCGAAGTGGTTTTCCGGTTCGAAAAATGTGACACTCTTTTGGCGCGAAGAACTCTGATATTATTTTTTTTAATAAACCGTTGGGTAGAAAAAAAAAGGGGTGTTACAGTTCCCAAAAACATATTATTCAGTCCACATGACAGAAATTACAACGTCTCGCAGCGGAATAAAATAAAACTCATCACACAAAATGCAGCCTCAACATAAAAATCTCAATAAAAATGTTTAACGTCTCAAATAAACAAACAAAGGAAAACTAGCGCCCATCCCCTGAGTGTTACGTATCAGAGCACTAGACCGACGCAGGAATGAAGAATAACAGCCTTCACTCATGGTTACCTGTAGTAATAAACAACGAAGGGGTGAGTCTAAACCGCATAATAAGGCTTATAATAAGCGGTATGCTAGAGTATAAGGACTACACCAATCACAGCAATACATTTATATTTTATACATATACAGCAACATTTCCAACTGATAAATAAACATCAACATCCGCAATATATAATTGTCACACAGTCACACTGTACACCAAACAAAGTAATTATCAATGATGAGCATGTATGTATGCGGTGCAGAATGCATGTGGTACCATTATCACTACTCATTAGCCAATTGGGCACGTCGCGACCGCAGCCGAAAAATAACGTCAAGACCACAGCCTAAAAATGCATCGTCAAGACCGCAGCCTAATGTATGCATGTGACTCCATGAACAATCAATAAGCATAATTTTTCACAATCTCAAGTCACACACATCATCATTATACATTACAACGTCAAGACCGCAGTCGAAAATCATCACCAACATTTTTTTTTTGGTCCGTAGACCCACCGTCACTTTACCACATCACTAGCAAAATACAAGTGTCCAGAAACTTTCAGCAAAATTAATTATTTTTCACATTACAGTAGCATACATAGATAGAGGACTGAACGAGCTTCGAAACACACTTTGAAGCACTTAAAACGGACACCCGAGTCAAAAGATACGTTAAAAACAAATTTGGGACAAAACTGAGACACGTGCTGAAAATGGCTCGGAACAGCAGAAAATTCAGAGGCTTCGCGCGTGGCGCGCGGCTTAGGCGCGACCTGCGCGCGGAACGACAGAAATGCCCAGTGTCTTGCGCGTGACGCGCAACTGGCGCGCCAATGAGGCGCAAATTGGCAGAATGTTGTGACTATTGTGCATCCTTTTCAAAGTGGAGCCAACGGGACAACTTCAAAATGACACGTGCAAAAATAAAACCACTCGAGCCAAAACGTTTAAAATTGCATTTGGGCACGCAAATACAAAAGATGGCACGGTAAAATATGCCAAGAATTTGAAGTTGCACCCAAAACACCCTATATACGCACACAAGCAACACCCACCGAGACAACTCCAAAAAGACATGTGCAAAGATAAAACCACTCGAGCCAAAACGTTTAAAACTGAATTTGGGCACACAAGTACAAAAGATGGCACGGTAAAATATGCCCAGAATTCGAAGTTCACCCAATGGAACATGTACATGGGCGCTCAGGGCGCCTTCCCAAACAGTACTGGAACAACATGGAGCCACACTAGAACATCTTAGTATATTTTGGCAAAGTATTTAACATTAAGACAGTAGCTGAAACATTAAGCAAAACACAATTGGTTCGGGGCCTTAGCATAGGGACCCAAAAACTGCAACAGGAACAAGGCAGACAACATGGCTAGACAGCACTGGGCGCCATGGGCGCCACTGGCAGCAACACACGCAACACAGAAAATTTCACAAGGCGCCATGGGCGCCAGACCAGCAACAACCAAAACGCAACACCCTTACCTGGGCGCCTAGGGCGCCACATCCTGCACAACAACCAAACAGAAAATCATGACATGGGCGCCTAGGGCGCCATGTCCAGCAACATCAAGGCAGCAACACAGTGGCTGGGCGCCTTGGGCGCCACTTCCAGCACAACAACCAAACATGAATTTCAACAAAACCATAGCAACACAATAGCGATTCAAACATGAATTTCAACAAAATCAAATTCGACAATTGGATTATGAGACAAATGGCATAAACCCTAAACCCTCACATATAACCCATTCTAAGCCCTATTATAAGGTAAGACCCACCCTTACCTGATTTCACCGAAGACGAAGTCCTTCCTACGGAGTCACCAACAAAACCACAGCAACAGCTCTTCTTTTCCTCTTCTCTTTGTGCGAATCCCCTTCTCTCTTCGCGACTCTCTTCCCTTTCTTTTCTTTCTTTTACGTTTTTCTTTCTTTTCCTCTCTTTTCACAAATGATGCGAATGCATCATACCCTATGCGCCTAGGGGCCTCAGCTAACGGGGTTGGGCTTCTTGGGCCAAATTTGCCATTCCGAAATTATTTATACCACTCCCTTCAATTATAAAAAAATAAAATAACATATTAAAAATTTTAATATATTAATAAATATGCAACACTTAAATAATTTAATCAAATAATTAATTAAATTATTTTGGGTGTTACAAATCTCATGTTATTTTTTCGAACTTTAGCGAAAATTTTATTTGAGATCGACAACGTGGAGATGATCTTCTTTACTTTTTGCTATCATGTCGTCAAGATAGACCTCAACGATACGACCGATTTGATTTTGGAAGACCTTATTCGTCATTCTCTGATATGTTGCCCCGACATTCTTCAGGCCGAAGGGCATGACTCGGTAGCAAAAGTTGACTCGGTTAGTCATAAAGGCAGTTTTCTCTTGATCAGGGGGATACATTGGTGTTTGGTTATACCCGGAATATGCATCCATAAATGATAGTAAGCGAAACCCGGAAGTGTCATCCACTAGGCGATCTACGCTGGGGACGGGGAAGGCGTCCTTTGGACAAGCCTTATTAAGATCGGTATAATCAGCGCACATACACCATTTTCCATTACTTTTCTTAATCAATACAGGATTTGAGAGCCAAGTTGTATACTTGATCTCAGTTACAAAATTTGCTTTAAGTAAATCATCAACAGCTTTTGCAGCAGTAACCGCTTTCTCTCCACTCTGCATCCTTCTTCGTTGGGGGACCTATTTCGCCTTTAGGTCTACTACTAACTGATGGCAGGCGACCTTAGGAGGAATTCCGGGCATGTCCTCTGCGCTCCAAGCGAAAAGGTCAGCGTGGTCTCTAATACATTGTGCAAGCTCAGACTTAACTTGCTCGGGCATATCGGCGCCGATCTTGACAATTTTTGCAGGGTCGTCTCCCAACTGAATCTCAATAAACTCTTCATCAGGTTCCGGGCGCTTGATTCTCTTCTTCAGTTCTCGAGTGAGGGCATCATCCTCATCCTCAGAACTATCAGGGTCATACCTTGCATCCAGATCGGCCAGGTTGACATCAACAACTTTCATTTTTCCCTTCCCTTTGGCTGGTTTCTCAACATCTTCGGGGGGGGGGGGGGGGGGGGCTCGGCCTCTTCTTTGGCTTTCTGATCTGCTTTAATATGCATGTAGTAGCATCTTTCTGCTGACTCTAGATCAGCATTAATGGTGATGATCTTATTGCATAAAGAATAAAATCTCATCTTCAAATGGACCGTGGAAGCAACCGCCCCGAGCCTACCCAGGGCCGGCCTCCTGATGATGCCATTGTAGATAGACTCGCAGGGTAAAACCAGAAACTTGGTTTTGACAGTTCTAACCAGAGGTTCTTCTCCGAATGTCACCATTAACTCTAAATAGCCCATTGGTTTGGTTCTTGACCCATTAAATCCGGATAGGTCGTTCCCCGGTATGGAGTTAAGTCTTCTTCAGAGATTTGAAGCTTCCTCAAGAGGTCAATAAAAAGGATATCTGCCGAGCTTCCCTGATCCACCGACATCCTTTTAATCTGGGCATTAGCCATAACAGCCGAGATTAACAGCGAAATGTGCTTGTTGGGTTTCCATCAAGCAGATCTTGATCTCTAAAGCAAGTGGAGGTCGCAAACATGCTTTGGGGGTTGCCGATGTAGAGGCGACGTTCAAGATCTCTTTCCATTTACGCTTCATGATTTTGCCTGTTCCTTCATCTGGATATCCCCTGGAAATCACATTTACCACCGTTAGTGTAACACTCTAAAATTATTTAATTAATTTAATTAATTAAGTAATTGGGGATTTAAATTAAATTATTTGATGTAATTTAATTAATTGAATTTATGTTAATATGCGTAGGAAGCATTAGAAAGTGGAGGTGCCAAACCAAATGGACTTGGGCCTAAGTGAGAAGCCCAAGCCCATTATCCTTGTCATATGCGAAGTGGAGTAGAGCATAGGGGGTTAGGGTTTTGCTAGTTGTTGCGAAATCAAAAGAGAAAAACAAGAAAGAAAGAAAAGAGCGTGGGATAGAGAGAGAGGAAGGAGGCGGCCAAGAGAAGAAGGAGGAGAGGAATTCGAAGAGCAAAGAAGAGGGGATCTCCGTTGTTGCTGTGGATCTGTAGGTGACTGCATCCTAGGCATCGATTTCTTCTTGAAAAGGTTAGGGGAGCTCTATCACTCTATCTAATACATTCTATGATAGGTCCTAGATCTAAGGTTCATGCTAGATTTCGTGATGTTCTTGATGATTCTTGTGCGTTTCTTGATGTTCTTGAATGTTGACTTCCATATATGTTAATTATAATGTGTTTCGCGAAATTCGATTTTTGTGTGGTGTGATCTATGAAGTTGTCTTATGGGTGGTGTTATGCGCATATGTTGAGAAATATGATGTTCATCTATGCATTGTTTTCGTTGGAAGTGAATTCGCATAGGGGTTGTGAGTGTCTTGGGCGCCTAGGGCGCCATGATAGTGTTAGTGAGGTTGTTTTGTTTAATTTGAGTTTTGATAAATTGAGTTTGGTGATTTTGAATGAGAAAAGTGTGTTTTTGTGTTGCTGGAAAATTGGGTTTTTCATGCTTTAGAATTGTTAAGAAAAACCAATTTTTGTGTTAAAAAGGGTTGAACAGCAAATCTGGGCGCTGTTGCAGTTTCCTGGGCGCTGAGTGCCTGGCCTGGGCGCTGGGCGCCTGTGTTGTGTTGTGCTGCGCGCAGGGGGCGCGCCTGGGCGCTAGGCGCCCGTGTCTGTTTGTGTTGCGCTGCGTTGCGCGTTGCTCCCCTGGGCGCATGGCGCCCGTGTCTGTGTTGCGTTGTGCGCGCCTGGGCGCTGGGCGCCTGTGGTGTTGTGTTGCGTGGTGTTGTGCGCGCCTGGGCGCTGGGTGCCTGTGTTGCCTGGGCGCCTAAGGCGCCTGTTCCCTGGATGTTGCCTAATTTTTCCAAAATTGTTTTTATCATAACTTTCGACTCAGACGTCCGTTTTGAACGATTCAAAAAGTGTCGTGAAGCTTTTTACGTTGTCCATATATGGGTCTAATTTTTAAAATGAAAAATTGTCATTTTCTGATTGTTTGTGGGCGCCCAAGTGGCCGTCCCTGGTGATCGTCCCAGTGACATTGAAAAATGATACGAAGTTCTTTAAAAATCTCTTTTGGTGTATAAACAACAGTTTTAGCAAAGTAACGTCAAAAACGATGATTTTGACGATGATGCTCTCGGGGCTAGTTAAAAGACTGTTTTGCCCTTAGTGGCTAATTATTATTAGTTATGATGTATAAAAGACTGTTTTGCCCTTAGTGGCTAATTATTATTAGTTATGATGTATAAAAGACTGTTTTGCCCTTAGTGGCTAATTATTATTAGTTATGATGTATAAAAGACTGTTTTGCCCCTAGTGGCCAAAGTTGTAGATAATGATGTGTGAATGACGAGGATGCCCTTGGTGGTTAGTCAAATGACGTTTTTGCCCTCAGTGGCTAATGTTTGAGTTGAATGATGTTTATGTGTAAGTGACATTTGGGGCCTGAGTGGCTAAGTGATGTTAAGGCCTAAAAGGCTAAGTGACGTTATTTGTGTGTGAATTATGAAATGACAGGTGATGTGCCTTTATTCGGCAAACCGGTAAGTGACGGGTCACATAGTTGACCTTGAATTGAGTAATTGTGTATTTGTGTATTGTGAGTGGTGCATGTCGTAGTGTCTCATGCCCATCTGCATAAACCCAGTGATGTTTGAGGCCTGAGTGGCTAAGTGATGATAAGGCCTGAGTGGCTAAGCGACGTTTTGTGAAAAGGTACCTTCATGCATATACCCGCGAGTGGGTTGCATTTTCATAAGCTTACACGACATGAGTTGAGTATTGTAAATGATGTGAATGACGACTGTGATGTGGATGCTTAGTGTATTGGATGCTGATTATTCTAGTGTGTAGCCTATGATTAGTCCTTATCATATTTTCTATTATATAGACTGAAATGATGCTCACCCTTTCCTGTTTGAATGTTGCCCCGTGTTGGTAACGTGCAGGTGATTCCCAGTGAAGGTCTTAGCTTCACTTTTGAGTCGAGTCGTCATGCTCTGATATGTAACACTAGGGAGGGGAATGAATGTTGTTTTTAAGTCATTTATGACATGTTGTGGTTATCGGATTTTAGTATTGCACGCCCAGCATAGTGTAATGCCCCTTTATGACTAAACTATTGAATTTTCGATGTGAAGTTGTATTTTATTTGATAATGACGTTTTGAAGTTATTATAAGACTGTTTTTCGAAAAGCGAGTTATTTGAAGAGTGACGTTTTAGTGAAGTAAGTGTGACATCCCTTGTGGTGTAAATAAATTTTGAAAACTCGGATATTTTATAAAACAAATTACCGTTATAAAAAAGGGGTGTTACATTAGTGGTATCAGAGCAGTTCGGTCTGTCCGGCCAAGTTGTCCAGTGTGGAGTCTAGCTATCTCTCGAGTCTTGGTACTCGTTCTAACCATAATTTGTGTTGCAGTGATTAGCTAAATTGGTCAGACGGTATGACTGCTATTGTTGTTACTGGCGCTGCTTAGTGTCTTACTGCTGCTATGTGTGTGTTTACTCTGAGTACTTTGTGTATGACTGTAATGTGTTGCTTGGTGTGTTTTCTGTGTCTCTCGTCGATTTTCGACGAAGACCTTGTGGTGAATTTTGTTTGTTTGCCGTTGGGTGTTTTTAGTATTGTTGTGATTTGACGAGTAGGTGTAAAATAGATGAGGAATTGAGTACATTGTGATGTTGATGTTGTCACGTGTAATTTCGTGCCTTGATGTTTGATGATGATTGAGGTTGAATTAAGATGAGGAGTATGATGCGTTATAAATTTTAATAATTAATTCGTATGTTCTGACGTGTGAATATCATGAGTTGAGACGTTTTAAAAAGAAAATTAAATGTTTTGAAAGTATGTATTCTATACATCCCCACGGGTGTATAGGCGCCAAATTCTGATTGTGTGTATGTGTTGCCGTGTTGTTTTAAAAATGAATAGCGTGCTGTTTTTACACTGTTTCGAGTTGCCGCTTTGTTTGGAAACAATGGTGTGTTGTTTTTACATTGTTGAAAGTGCTGTTTGTTTGTGAAAATAATAGTAAGCTGTTTTTTTTATGTTGAAAAGGTGTTGCCGCTTCATTACTTAAATTAGATATATGAGCTACTGTATTTACAAGTAAATGGGTTGCTATTATTCACTCGGTTTTGCATGCTGTTTCTATGCGCAGTTTTGTTTTAAGCGCTGTTTTTGTAGGTGCTGTTTTTCCTCAACTTAAAATGTGATGTTTTCTCGATTTGAAACGTGGTATTTTCTAAAGGAAAAGAGTGTATTTTTTTTTTTTTTTTTAATATAAAGTGATGATTAAATTGAATCGAATTGAATTGAATTGATAATGGTTCGTAGAGTTGATAATTGGATTTGATGTTTCAAAGAAATCAAAGTTACAATTGTATTTAAAATAAATGGTGTGCTGTTTGACAGTGTTTCAGGTCGCTGTTCTATTTCTTTTAATGAATAGTGTGCTGTCTTATATTGTTCAAAGTTGTTGTCTTGCTTTTGAAAATAAGAGGGGGATGTTTTTATGCTGTGAAGAGTTGCTGTGTTGCAGTTTATTTCTATGAAATGAGTTGCTGTTTTTATGAAATAATCGTATTGCTGTTTTACGAAAATGAAGCGCTATTTTTATGTTGTAAACGTGCTGTTTCCACTGCCGTTGCGCGCTAAAAAAGAAGTATTATTTTCACTCCGTATTTTGCTGTTGTTGCGCGCTAAAAGACCACTGTTTACACCTTATTGTTGTTGTTGTTGTTCTTCTTGGTCTTGCTGTTGCCGTTTTACTCAAACGATGTGGTTGTTTTCACACTGTTTACCCAAAAAATTTTACGAGGACGTTTACAAAAATTGACGTGCTTTTCCCAAAGTTAAAGAGTTGGTTATATTGTTTACAATTGCTGTTTCGTTTTGAAAACAATAGTGCGCTGTTTTTTATATGGTTTAAAGATGCTGTTTTGTTTTGAGATTAATGGTGTGCCATTTTTATGTCGTTAATGTTGTCGTATTTGCTGCTGTTTTCGCACATTAAAGTGTACTGTTCTCTACAATCTAGAGTGTTGTTTTCTTCGACGTAAATGTGAAGTTCACTCAAATATAACGTGTTGTTCTCTTAATAATTTAAGTGCCGAGTTCTTAAAATTAAAATGACGTTTTCTTGAATCAAGTGGGCCGTTCGAAAATTTTTGAAAAGGGCTGTCTTCCTATTTTTCCTTAGTACTGTTACGATATTGTGAGAGGGTGCTGTCTCGATCTGTGTTATTTTATTATTATGTATTATTTTATTTTATGTGCTGTTTGGTCCCTATGTACGTTGACTTAGTCCTTTATTGACAAAGGAGTCGCGTAATTAATTGTGATTGATGTGGTGTGTGCTTCACTTTGGTAAAGTTATGATGTGTTGTTGATGAGTCGGTCCTATGAAGGACCTAGGGGGGGGGAAATGAGAGTTGAGGAACTCTCAGCGCAAAGATGTCATGGTTGGTGTTGTCACTTTCGTTGAAGAACTTTAATGGGTGTTGTAGTCGTAGCTAAGTTCGATCATAGTGCGAGAGGACCAAGGAAACAAGAAGAGATGAAGGTTAGGTGTGTAGGGTGACATAAGAGCCGAGATGCGGTTGTCGTCGAAGTATATGGAAATCGAAGTATAAGTGGGACGAAGTGCAGTGTTGCAGCGTTATCAATGTATGTAGAAGCTAGTGTGGTTGAAGCATAAAGTGCCTAAGGGCAGCGTGTGGGTGGCAAGGAGAATGATGGAGAACCGAAGTAGGTGTAACCGAGGTAGTAGTAGAGGTGAGTGATGATGAAGTGTGGTTGCCTAAGTGAAGTGTCACGGTGTTTGAGTAGTTGAGTGTGACTTTGATGACCTTCGGATTAGAACATCTAATTAAGAGTAACAATGTAGAGAAGGGTGATGGACGGGGATGGTTGGAAGTGACTAGGAGGTTGGGTTTCGTTTCGTAGAGTGGAGTAAATTTTCGAGGACGAAAATATTCTAAGTGGGGGAGAGTTGTAACACCCTAAAATTATTTAATTAATTTAATTAATTAAGTAATTGGGGATTTAAATTAAATTATTTGATGTAATTTAATTAATTGAATTTATGTTAATATGCGTAGGAAGCATTAGAAAGTGGAGGTGCCAAACCAAATGGACTTGGGCCTAAGTGAGAAGCCCAAGCCCATTATCCTTGTCATATGCGAAGTGGAGTAGAGCATAGGGGTTAGGGTTTTGCTAGTTGTTGCGAAATCAAAAGAGAAAAACAAGAAAGAAAGAAAAGAGCGTGGGATAGAGAGAGAGGAAGGAGGCGGCCAAGAGAAGAAGGAGGAGAGGAATTCGAAGAGCAAAGAAGAGGGGATCTCCGTTGTTGCTGTGGATCTGTAGGTGACTGCATCCTAGGCATCGATTTCTTCTTGAAAAGGTTAGGGGAGCTCTATCACTCTATCTAATACATTCTATGATAGGTCCTAGATCTAAGGTTCATGCTAGATTTCGTGATGTTCTTGATGATTCTTGTGCGTTTCTTGATGTTCTTGAATGTTGACTTCCATATATGTTAATTATAATGTGTTTCGCGAAATTCGATTTTTGTGTGGTGTGATCTATGAAGTTGTCTTATGGGTGGTGTTATGCGCATATGTTGAGAAATATGATGTTCATCTATGCATTGTTTTCGTTGGAAGTGAATTCGCATAGGGGTTGTGAGTGTCTTGGGCGCCTAGGGCGCCATGATAGTGTTAGTGAGGTTGTTTTGTTTAATTTGAGTTTTGATAAATTGAGTTTGGTGATTTTGAATGAGAAAAGTGTGTTTTTGTGTTGCTGGAAAATTGGGTTTTTCATGCTTTAGAATTGTTAAGAAAAACCAATTTTTGTGTTAAAAAGGGTTGAACAGCAAATCTGGGCGCTGTTGCAGTTTCCTGGGCGCTGAGTGCCTGGCCTGGGCGCTGGGCGCCTGTGTTGTGTTGTGCTGCGCGCAGGGGGCGCGCCTGGGCGCTAGGCGCCCGTGTCTGTTTGTGTTGCGCTGCGTTGCGCGTTGCTCCCCTGGGCGCATGGCGCCCGTGTCTGTGTTGCGTTGTGCGCGCCTGGGCGCTGGGCGCCTGTGGTGTTGTGTTGCGTGGTGTTGTGCGCGCCTGGGCGCTGGGTGCCTGTGTTGCCTGGGCGCCTAAGGCGCCTGTTCCCTGGATGTTGCCTAATTTTTCCAAAATTGTTTTTATCATAACTTTCGACTCAGACGTCCGTTTTGAACGATTCAAAAAGTGTCGTGAAGCTTTTTACGTTGTCCATCTATGGGTCTAATTTTTAAAATGAAAAATTGTCATTTTCTGATTGTTTGTGGGCGCCCAAGTGGCCGTCCCTGGTGATCGTCCCAGTGACATTGAAAAATGATACGAAGTTCTTTAAAAATCTCTTTTGGTGTATAAACAACAGTTTTAGCAAAGTAACGTCAAAAACGATGATTTTGACGATGATGCTCTCGGGGCTAGTAAAAAGACTGTTTTGCCCTTAGTGGCTAATTATTATTAGTTATGATGTATAAAAGACTGTTTTGCCCTTAGTGGCTAATTATTATTAGTTATGATGTATAAAAGACTGTTTTGCCCTTAGTGGCTAATTATTATTAGTTATGATGTATAAAAGACTGTTTTGCCCCTAGTGGCCAAAGTTGTAGATAATGATGTGTGAATGACGAGGATGCCCTTGGTGGTTAGTCAAATGACGTTTTTGCCCTCAGTGGCTAATGTTTGAGTTGAATGATGTTTATGTGTAAGTGACATTTGGGGCCTGAGTGGCTAAGTGATGTTAAGGCCTAAAAGGCTAAGTGACGTTATTTGTGTGTGAATTATGAAATGACAGGTGCTGTGCCTTTATTCGGCAAACCGGTAAGTGACGGGTCACATAGTTGACCTTGAATTGAGTAATTGTGTATTTGTGTATTGTGAGTGGTGCATGTCGTAGTGTCTCATGCCCATCTGCATAAACCCAGTGATGTTTGAGGCCTGAGTGGCTAAGTGATGATAAGGCCTGAGTGGCTAAGCGACGTTTTGTGAAAAGGTACCTTCATGCATATACCCGCGAGTGGGTTGCATTTTCATAAGCTTACACGACATGAGTTGAGTATTGTAAATGATGTGAATGACGACTGTGATGTGGATGCTTAGTGTATTGGATGCTGATTATTCTAGTGTGTAGCCTATGATTAGTCCTTATCATATTTTCTATTATATAGACTGAAATGATGCTCACCCTTTCCTGTTTGAATGTTGCCCCGTGTTGGTAACGTGCAGGTGATTCCCAGTGAAGGTCTTAGCTTCACTTTTGAGTCGAGTCGTCATGCTCTGATATGTAACACTAGGGAGGGGAATGAATGTTGTTTTTAAGTCATTTATGACATGTTGTGGTTATCGGATTTTAGTATTGCAAGCCCGGCATAGTGTAATGCCCCTTTATGACTAAACTATTGAATTTTCGATGTGAAGTTGTATTTTATTTGATAATGACGTTTTGAAGTTATTATAAGACTGTTTTTCGAAAAGCGAGTTATTTGAAGAGTGACGTTTTAGTGAAGTAAGTGTGACATCCCTTGTGGTGTAAATAAATTTTGAAAACTCAGATATTTTATAAAACAAATTACCGTTATAAAAAAGGGGTGTTACAGTTAGCCCCTTGGCCTTCCGGGTATCTTCTTCTTCTGAGGATTCTTCCTTTGGTGCTTTTCCGCTCTTCTTTTTATCATCGGATTTGGCCTTCAGCTCCTCTTGTTGAAGTTTCTTAACATACTGATTTGAGTTTTCCCCTACGAATCAGATCCTCGATGTCGTCCTTTGGTAGCCCCGCAAGTGCACGGGTCGTATCGCGTAATAAAAGAGTATCGGTCCACAGGGAGAGCCTAAGTGAATACCAATTTAATTTTTCAAAGTTTGATTAACTGAAAAGAAAGTGTTTTTAGAAAGAAGGAATGTTTTAGTAAAGTCTACTCACTCATGATCATTGTAGACAAAAGAGGAGAAAAGAAAATAAAAGAAGAAAACATAAAGTTAAATAGCGAGAAATAAAAGAAAGCGGTAAAGTGCAAAAATCATAAATAGCGGAATTGTAAATGACAAGAAAGTAAATTGCTTGAAAAGTAAATTGCCAGTAATTTACTTGACTTGGAAAGTTAAAGAGCAAGGAAAATAAAGGTGCAAGAAAGTAAATTACTTGGAAAATAAAGGTGCAAGAAATTAAATAGCAAGGAATTGTAAATGACAAGAAAGTAAATTGCTTGAAAAGTAAATTGCCAGTAATTTACTTGACTTGGAAAGTTAAAGGGCAAGGAAATAAATAGCAAGAATTTAAAGGGCAAGAAAGTAAATGACTTGGAAAATAAAGGTGCAAGAAATTAAATAGCAAGGAAAGTAAATGACTTGGAAAATAAAGGTGCAAGAAATTAAAAGAGCAAGAAAGTAAATGATTTGGAAAGAAAAAGGGCAAGAAAATAAATAGCAAGAATTTAAAGGGCAAGAAAGTAAATAAACAAGAATTATAAAAAGCATGAAGAGTAATTTGAAGTCATGAATCTTTAGAGAGCCTTTGTCATTGATTTTCTAACAAAATTCAAGCTTTTTTACAAGTGAGGATCAAGCCTCTATTTATAGGAAAATATGAGGGGCAAAATGGTCCAAAAGTGGAAAAAGTGGCAAATCAAGTTGGCCAAGGCAGTCATCAAAAAGCCATCCTCAAGTGGACAAAGCACATGAGCCAGTGGTCAAAGCACATGGTCATCAACAAGTGGGCAAAAATATCCATCAACTTGGGCAAGGCAAATTCGACTGATGCAGCAGAATTCTGGGAGATGCAGTCGAATTCTGACCTGCTGAGACAGATGCTGTCGAATTCTGGCCTGCTGAGACAGATGCTGTCGAATTCTAGCCTGCTGAGACAGATGCTGTCGAATTCTGGCCTGCTGAGACAGATGCTGTCGAATTCTGGAAGACAGATGCAGTCGAATTATGGAAGATGCAGTCGAATTCTGGGAGAACCAGTCGAATTCTGACCTGCTGAGACAGATGCTGTCGAATTCTAGCCTGCTGAGACAGATGCTGTCGAATTCTGGAAGACAGATGCAGTCGAATTCTGAGAGATCCAGTCAAATTCTGGGAGATCCAGTCGAATTCTGGGAGATCCAGTCGAAATCTGGAAGATGCAGTCGAATTCTGGGAGATCCAGTCGAATTCTGACCTGCTGAGACTTAAGCAGCCCAAATTGCTTCAAAATAAAACCTGAAGATAAAAAGTAACCATTTGCAGTAAAATAGATCAAAAATATAATTAAAATACTAAAAAGACTTAATAAAATAACTATTAAAAGGACTCTAAAAATAGACTTATCAAACTCCCCTATGCTTGAACCTTTGCTTGTCCTCAAGCAAAAACAGTGTAAATCTTTAGGCCAATTCTGAAGGAAAGTTATTTTCATATCGAAACCTTAAGTGAACTGTGGGGCAATTCTAACACTTTGGTTTGAGAGCTACTATTTTGGGCTTCTTGTGGAATTGAGAGACAACTTTAAAGTATCAGTACTCTAGAGAGGATGTCAATGTCATCATAGAACCGGTTCCCCAACATTCTTAAGCTTGGGTCCTCCATTTACTAAGACCGGGTCTCAAAGGAAGGTCTTTATACGTTGGGTATTCAAGCATTTTTCTTTTTTTTTGATTTTATATGCTAACCATTTATTTTGATATTTAAAATGCACTAAGTTTTGCATTTTTGAATTGGTTTTGCATATATATATATATATATATATATATATATATATATATATATATATTTGAATACCCCAACTCAGACGTTTTTCTCCAGTAACCGCGCATCTAATAAATGTCACCAAGAGAACCAGGTTACTAGTTTCTTTTCAGTCCCTCTAATTGTATTAATAACTGAAAAGAGTCTCAATAATGTGTGTGTGAAAAAGCCCTAGAAGTAGAAATTGAACCATGATACAATTTTGTTGTTCCCAACCAGTCCACCTAATTGTTAATTGAAAAATTATTTTTGTCCAGAAAAGGCTTATCTAAAACATACTTAGGGTTCACAAAGTTTCGTGATGGAGGGAGCAGATACAACTCAAAGTACAAAAAGATAAAAACTCGGTAAAGCAATAAAGACATTCCTAATAAAAGTAATAAAATACCCCCCCCCATGCTTGGACTAGGCATTGTCCTCAATGATTTTTCAAATAAAACAAAGGGGGTTAGGAGAGCTCACCTGGTTGTCTGGTTCAGGATACTCGGCCCTGGGGTATTTTATTTTTCAACAAATCGAAAAATACATTAAGCCGTGGGTTGCCTCCCACGCAGCGCTCTTTTAACGTCACTAGCTTGACGGTCAAAAAGAATTTTTCAATTGGGATCATGTAGAACTAAACTAGTTCCTTTCTCAATTGGGTCACCAATTAAATAATTTTTCAACCTTTGACCATTGACTTTAAACGATCCGGTTTTCTCGCTCCAGATCTCTACAGACCCGAAGGGGTAAACCTTACGGATTTCAAAAGGACCGGACCATCTTGACTTTAATTTTCCCGGAAAAATTTTTAGCCTGGAATTAAACAATAACACCAGGTCACCCTCCTTGAATTCTCTACGAATAATACGCTTATCATGCCAATTTTTTGTTCTTTCTTTGTAAAGTTTGGCATTCTCATAAGCATCCATTCGCAGTTCTTCCAA
Organism: Astragalus membranaceus; assembly: GCA_039519185.1. NCBI lineage: Eukaryota > Viridiplantae > Streptophyta > Magnoliopsida > Fabales > Fabaceae > Astragalus > Astragalus membranaceus. Next base: position 36,568,228 of record CM076847.1, read on the forward strand.
TTCGTTTAGCTGGAGTTTTCTTTTTTCTCCGGCTAATTCCATGTTCAGGTTAAGGCGTTTAATTGCCCAGTAAGCTTTGTGCTCTAGTTCTACCGGAAGGTGGCAAGATTTCCCATAAATTAATTTGAAAGGAGTCATTCCTATGGGAGTCTTGTACGCAGTCCGATAAGCCCAAAGAGCATCATCGAGCTTTACCGACCAGTCCTTTCTTGAGGTCGAAACAGTTTTTTCTAAAATACTTTTAATTTCTCTGTTCGATACCTCAACCTGACCGCTTGTTTGAGGGTGATAAGGCGTTGACCTTACTCCAAACTTTTGTAGTAACATTTCAAAATGTTTTGAGATGAAATGGGATCCTCCGTCGCTTATGACAACACGAGGGACCCCGAATCTTGGAAAAATTATTTTTTTGAAAAGTTTTATGACTACCTTTGCATCGTTTGTAGGAGAAGCAATGGCTTCGATCCATTTTGACACATAGTCAACGGCTACCAGAATATATTGGTTTCCAAAAGAAGAAGGAAACGGTCCCATGAAATCGATACCCCAGACGTCGAAAATTTCAACCTCTAAGATATTATTTAAGGGCATTTCATTTCTTTTTGAAATATTTCCGGTGCGTTGACACTGGTCGCATTTAGAAATGAATTGATGCGCGTCTTTAAAAAGGGACGGCCAATAAAAACCAGATTGAAGAATTTTCGTAGCAGTTTTTGAAGAACTGGCATGGCCGCCATAGGAAGAAGAATGACAATGGTATAGAATGTTACTTACCTCTTCTTCCGGAATGCATCTTCTGAACACCCCATCAGCTCCCCTTTTAAAAAGCAGTGGCTCGTCCCAGTAATACTGTTTAAGATCATGGAAGAATTTCTTCTTCCGCTGATAATTTAAATCTGGGGGGAGTACTCCTGCTGCAAGGTAGTTTACAAAATCTGCATACCATGGTGCTTCGGATTTGACCAATGAGAAGAGTTGATCATCCAAAAATGTATCATTAAGCGGCAACTCTTCTTCTTTTGTTCCTTGTAGACGGGACAAATGATCAGCCACAACATTTTCAACGCCTTTTTTATCCCTTATTTCAAGATCAAATTCTTGTAGGAGTAAAACCCATCGGATCAATCTCGGTTTGGCATCTTTTTTGTTTAACAAATATTTTATGGCCGAGTGATCAGTAAAAATGATGATTTTTGAACCTACCAGATATGATCGAAACTTATCAACGGCAAAAACTACCGCCAATAATTCTTTTTCAGTTGTGGCGTAATTCATTTGTGCCTCGTCTAAGGTCCTGCTTGCATAGTATATGGCATGCAATTTTTTTTCTTTTCTTTGTCCCAGGACTGCCCCAACTGCATAGTCGCTTGCATCGCACATTATTTCGAACGGAAGATTCCAGTCTGGTGACTGTATGATCGGGGCAGTAACTAAAGCCTTTTTCAACCTGTTAAAAGCTTCAAGACAAAGATCGTTAAAAATAAATGCTGCATCCTTAAGGAGCAGACTTGTCATAGGTTTTGAAATTTTTGAGAAGTCTTTTATGAACCGACGGTAGAAACCCGCATGGCCTAAAAAGCTTCTCACCTCTTTTACTGTTGTGGGAGGTAGCATTTTTTCAATCACTTCAATTTTTGCACGGTCTACCTCAATACCCCTATTAGAAATTAAGTGTCCTAGGACAATTCCTTCATTAACCATGAAATGACACTTTTCCCAGTTTAGAACCAGGTTTACCTTCTCACATCTCTCTAAGACTTTTTCCAGATTGGCTAAACAGTTTTCAAAATTTGAGCCATGGACGGAAAAATCATCCATAAACACTTCCATTATGTTTTCAACAAAGTCTGAGAATATGGACATCATACACCTTTGAAAGGTAGCGGGAGCATTACATAGACCAAAGGGCATCCTTCTATAGGCATAAGTGCCAAAAGGACATGTGAAAGTTGTTTTTTCTTGGTCGCTAGGGTGGATGGGAATTTGGAAAAATCCCGAATAACCATCCAAATAGCAGAAATGTGAGTGCCGCGCTAACCTTTCTAGCATTTGATCAATGAACGGGAGAGGGAAGTGATCTTTCCGGGTAGCTTTGTTAAGCTTTTTGTAATCAATACACATTCTCCATCCCGTGATTGTCCTTGTGGAAATGCATTCATACTTTTCATTTTTAATAACTGTTAAGCCTCCCTTCTTAGGTACTACTTGAACAGGACTAACCCACTTACTATCGGAAATAGGATATATTATCCCAGCATCAAGGAGTTTTAAAACTTCCTTTTTTACAACCTCTTTCATGTTTGGGTTTAATCTTCTTTGATGCTCGATAGAAGGTTTATAGTCCTCTTCCAGTAGTATTCTGTGTATGCATATTGACGGATTTATTCCCTTAATGTCCTCAATAGTATACCCTATGGCTTTGGGATACTTCTTGAGAACATTAAGTAATTTTTCAGTCTCATTTTGTTTCAAATTTGCATTTACAATTACTGAAAAAGTAGAATTAGGGCCAAGAAACTCATACCTGAGAGATGATGGTAAGGGCTTCAGTTCTATTTTTGGTGTTTCTTTTGGGAGAGGTCGAGGTTTCTCCTCACCCAAAGTTTCAGTACCCAATTCTTGTGATGGTGGATTTTCATCCAAAATTTTTATGTAGAATTGGGTTTCCCCTGCTGCATTTGTATTTGTGTTGTCTAAAAGGCAATCTTCCAGACTATCTTGTGAAGATGATGCTAAAGAGCACTCTCGCACGCAATAGTCTACAATGTCAATCCTGCAGCATGAGTCTTTTACAGATGGACTTTTCATGAAGTTTGAAACTTCAAACTCAACTTTATCATCCCCCACATTAAAAACCAACTTACCGTTTTTAACGTCAATTATTGCCCCTGCAGTAGCTAAAAAAGGCCTCCCTAGAAGAATAGGAATTTGGGAGTCTTCTTCAATTTCCATTACAACAAAGTCCACCGGTATAAAAGTTTGCCCTACCTTGATAGGGATATCCTCTAAGATTCCAGTGGGGTATTTAACGGAACGATCTGCCAACTGTATTGTCATTTTTGTGGGTTTAAGTTCGCCTATCCCTAGTCTATTGCAAAGAGAAAGAGGCATCAAACTTACACTGGCTCCTAGATCGCACATCGTTCTGTTTATAGTTTCGCTTCCAATCACACAAGGTATGGAAAAACTACCTGGATCTTTGAGTTTTTGTGGCAGCTTGTTCTGGATAATTGCACTACATTCCTCTGTTAATGCAATCGTCTCATAGTCGTCTATTTTTCTTTTCTTGGACAAAATTTCTTTCAAAAATTTAGAATAAGACGGCATTTGAGACAATGCATCAGTGAAAGGAACGTTGATGTAAAGCTTTTTAAGCAAGTCGACAAACCTTTTGAATTGCTCGTCAATTTTGCTTTTTGCAAATCTTTGGGGGAAAGGAATGGGTGGTTTGTATGGTGGAGGGGGGATGTGTGGTTCTTCTCTTTCTTTTTCTGGTTCTTTCCCTTTTTCTTTCTCTTCTAGCTCACCTGGTAAATTATGTTTTTCACTCACAATTTTTTCTTGGTTTGCTCTTGGTTCCTCTAATTGTTTTCCGCTTCTAAGGGTGACGGCATTTATTTGGCCTTTTGGATTTTGCTCTGGTTGCCCAGGAAATACCCCTGAAGTCTTAGAGGATGAAGCTACCTGTGTTGCCACTTGAGTTATTTGATTTTCAAGCATTTTATTATGAGTGGTAATAGAGTCGACTTTTGATACTAATTTGATAAGTGTGTCATTCAAATAACCAGTTTGATTTTTTAATTCTTCATTTTGTTTTGTTTGAGATGACACAAATTTTTCCATCAAAAATTCCAAGTTCGACTTTTGCGGGTTGTTTTGTGGGTTGTTAAAAACCCTTTGATTTTGAAAGACAGGAGGTGGTCTAGGTGCTGGATTGGGTGGAGGATATTAATAAGAAAAATTTGGATGATTCCTCCACCCAGGATTATAAGTATTTGAAAACGGATCTTCCTTTTGAGCATAATTAATATGCTCGTTTCCAGCACTAGATGCCTCAAGCTGGCATTCAGCTCCAATATGGCCAACAACCCCACATAATTCACATGGTGGAGTAATAGGAGAAGAAGTCTGTGAGACGGCACTTACATTTAATTTTTCAAATTTTTGAAAAAGTGCGTCCACTTTTGAGGTAAGATGATCAACAACAGATATTTCATACTTACCTGGCTCTTTTGATGTGGCTGGTTTATTCGTTATGGCTCGCTCACTTGTCCACTGACAATGGTTTTGAGCCATATCTTCAACGAGTGCATAAGCTTCGGTAAAATTTTTGTTCATTAAAGCTCCACCTGCAGCTGCATCAATAGTCATTCTTGTTGCATATTGTAATCCATTATAAAAAGTGTGAACAACAAGCCATTTCTCTAGTCCATGATGGGGGGCATAGCCTTAACATTTCTTTGAAACGTTCCCAAGCATCATAAAGAGATTCCCCGTCGTTTTGAGAAAATCGAGTAATTTGATTTCTCATTTGAGCTGTCTTACTCGGGGGAAAGAATTTAGTAAGAAAAGCTTGTTTTAGCTGGTCCCAGCTGGTAATGGATTCTGAAGGCAAAGAATGTAGCCATGCTCTAGCTCTATCCCTTAATGAAAAAGGGAAGAGTTTTAGTCTTATGGCATCCGGAGGTACCCCGTTTAATTTGAGAGTTCCACAGTATTCAAGAAAAATTGAAATATTAAGATTTGGGTCCTCCGTGGGAGAACCAGAAAATTGGTTTTGTTGTACCATCGAAAGCAGAGATGTTTTGAGTTCAAAATTATTTGCTTCCACATTTGGATGTACAATGGCAGCCGATGGCTCTGCTGAAGGTGTTGCGTACTCTTTGAGAGCACGATTTTCATTAGCCGCCATTTGGTTATCGGGAATTTCTCTCCTCCTTCTATGTAAGAACCTTTCGATTTCGGGAATTTGTTGAACAGTTTCTCCGAAACTTCTGGTTCTTCGCATTCGAGGGACAAGAGAAGAAAAAGTAAAAAATAAAGAAAATAAAATTTCAGTCTAACCGATTTCGAAAAACTTAATTAATATCACTGCCTCCGCGGCAACGGCGCCAAAAACTTGGTAGCCCCGCAAGTGCACGGGTCGTATCGCGTAATAAAAGAGTATCGGTCCACAGGGAGAGCCTAAGTGAATACCAATTTAATTTTTCAAAGTTTGATTAACTGAAAAGAAAGTGTTTTTAGAAAGAAGGAATGTTTTAGTAAAGTCTACTCACTCATGATCATTGTAGACAAAAGAGGAGAAAAGAAAATAAAAGAAGAAAACATAAAGTTAAATAGCGAGAAATAAAAGAAAGCGGTAAAGTGCAAAAATCATAAATAGCGGAATTGTAAATGACAAGAAAGTAAATTGCTTGAAAAGTAAATTGCCAGTAATTTACTTGACTTGGAAAGTTAAAGAGCAAGGAAAATAAAGGTGCAAGAAAGTAAATAACTTGGAAAATAAAGGTGCAAGAAATTAAATAGCAAGGAATTGTAAATGACAAGAAAGTAAATTGCTTGAAAAGTAAATTGCCAGTAATTTACTTGACTTGGAAAGTTAATGGGCAAGGAAATAAATAGCAAGAATTTAAAGGGCAAGAAAGTAAATGACTTGGAAAATAAAGGTGCAAGAAATTAAATAGCAAGGAAAGTAAATGACTTGGAAAATAAAGGTGCAAGAAATTAAAAGAGCAAGAAAGTAAATGATTTGGAAAGAAAAAGGGCAAGAAAATAAATAGCAAGAATTTAAAGGGAAAGAAAGTAAATAAACAAGAATTATAAAAAGCATGAAGAGTAATTTGAAGTCATGAATCTTTAGAGAGCCTTTGTCATTGATTTTCTAACAAAATTCAAGCTTTTTTACAAGTGAGGATCAAGCCTCTATTTATAGGAAAATATGAGGGGCAAAATGGTCCAAAAGTGGAAAAAGTGGCAAATCAAGTTGGCCAAGGCAGTCATCAAAAAGCCATCCTCAAGTGGACAAAGCACATGAGCCAGTGGTCAAAGCACATGGTCATCAACAAGTGGGCAAAAATATCCATCAACTTGGGCAAGGCAAATTCGACTGATGCAGCAGAATTCTGGGAGATGCAGTCGAATTCTGACCTGCTGAGACAGATGCTGTCGAATTCTGGCCTGCTGAGACAGATGCTGTCGAATTCTAGCCTGCTGAGACAGATGCTGTCGAATTCTGGCCTGCTGAGACAGATGCTGTCGAATTCTGGAAGACAGATGCAGTCGAATTATGGAAGATGCAGTCGAATTCTGGGAGATCCAGTCGAATTCTGACCTGCTGAGACAGATGCTGTCGAATTCTAGCCTGCTGAGACAGATGCTGTCGAATTCTGGAAGACAGATGCAGTCGAATTCTGAGAGATCCAGTCGAATTCTGGGAGATCCAGTCGAATTCTGGGAGATCCAGTCGAAATCTGGAAGATGCAGTCGAATTCTGGGAGATCCAGTCGAATTCTGACCTGGTGAGACTTAAGCAGCCCAAATTGCTTCAAAATAAAACCTGAAGATAAAAAGTAACCATTTGCAGTAAAATAGATCAAAAATATAATTAAAATACTAAAAAGACTTAATAAAATAACTATTAAAAGGACTCTAAAAATAGACTTATCATCCTTCAAGGCGTTGCATCGGTTCGTGTCATGTCCATTACTTCGGTGATACCGACAGTATTTGTTGGATCTTTGACCCGGCCTTTGCGAGAGAGGGTTGGGAAACTTCACTTCTTTGAACTCGGTGTTGGCACACTCGGCCAAGATCTTAGCACGGGAACACTTAAGCTCGGTATGCTCGGGATACCGAGTTCTAGGCTTAAACTCCTTATTGTTATTATGGTGAAGGTCTCTCTCGTTTCTTGGTTTACTTGAATTTGGCTTAACATGGAAATACGTGAGGTTTCGAGGTTTGTCAACTCCGATGCTGATTTGGAAAAGGCTTCCTTTCCGCCAACCATCTTTCATGAAGAAAAGTCGGAACGTATCCTCCAAATTTTGGACCGCCGAAGCTTCTTTGTTAAACCTTTCAATATAGTCTCGGGGAGACTCATTCTCACCCTAGCGGATTGCTTTAAGTACCTCAGTTGATTTTGGCTTCATCTTGGAGTGGGCAAAGTGAGCGGAAAACATTCTCGCCAACTGATCCCATGACGATATAGAGTTTGATTTGAGTCCCCTAAACCATCCCAAGGTCGACTTCTTTAAAGTCAGAGGGAAAATCTTGCATTTAATCTCCTCTCGAGCATTACGATATTGCATCATCAGCTCGAAATAGTTGAGGTGATTATCAGGATCACCAATTTCGTCGTACATCTTCAGCTCTGGTGGTTTCTTTAAGTGTCGCGGAATCGGGCAGTTGTCAATTCTGCTAGTGAAGGGACCTCGGCATCTAGAGGACCTACTTCTTTTAGGAGAATCTCAGTATTGATACCTACCTGGTGATCTTCGAGAATGTGATCGCTGACGTTCATGCCTCGGGGATCTAACCCGGCTTCTATAACGTCGACGAGGTGATGATGATGCTAACGACGAGCTTCGCTCCGAAGACTCTTCAGAATAAGACAAATAGTCCGGAAATTATTGGGACGGACTTGGAGGAGTTTGGGGAACCTCGAATCCTCTGGCTTGGTGGAGTTCGAGAACTTCGACCCCTCCTGCGACGAGGAGGAGAACGGTGATGATGCCTCCTAGCCTCCAAGCCGGAGAGTGATGTCGCCTGGAGCCTATTAACCCGTGACGGGGGAATGACGCTGAGGGGATTGTCGATCTGGGATGGCATGAGCTCGGGCTGAAGTAGTCTCCGCCTCCATTTGAGAGATACGAATCTCCTGCTGATTGTCAGCCTGAGCTTGCTGAGCTGTCGGACAGCATCGACTGGAACCGGAACGACCTTAGGCGGGGAGGGAGACGATTCTGTCCCGAGTTACCTGACGGAAGAGGGAGATGAATTTGTCCCGAGGTAAGGGGAAGGGTTACAGCCACTCCTTCCGGGGTAGGTTGTGGCCGCGTTGAACCCTGGCCAACGCTCCGAGGCTGACGAATGATTCTAGGTCGTCCTCGAGGAGTCATCGTTAGTCAAGGAGTGAAAGGTGAGAGTAATGAGTACTCCCACTGTGGTCGCCATTGTTCTGTACCTTATCTCAAGATCGGTATCTGATTAAAGATAGTTGGTAGTTTGTTGGTACCTGCAAGGACACTCCGACGCTCAAGTCAATAGAGTGAAGTCAATTGCAAGTTTTGTATCTGAATGTGTGTACCTGGTATATAGTGTTAACCCCAATTATAGATTTCAGGAAGGTGTTATTTATCCAACGCGGCACCGTCCGATTTGTAACTGACAAATCGTGGCCATTGGATATATAACAGACCATTAATGGCGTTGGGCCTCAATATCACGGCCCAATAGAGGTCCGATAATTCGGGCCCAGTCCGAAACAGAAAGTGTTCTGAAAGTGTAATTCGTTATTAACTTGGTCTCTTACTTTAAAAAAAACATCTATTTTATCCTCCGTAAGTTTGGCATACGTGGGTAGGGGTGTTCATTGGTTTGGGTAAATCCGAACCAAACCGTAATCCAATCCAAACCGAAGCGTTTGGTTCGGGCAATTTTTTTGATTGGGCCAAATCCGATCCGACCCGTAAAGACCCGTTCTATTTTGGTTCGGGCAACGGATTTTCTAATTTAAACCCGTTGACCCGTTACCCGAACCATATAGTAGACTTTCTAATTTTGCTATGCTTCGAATGCACTATGCTTCAGCCTTCAGCACACGAGTAACACGACGCTTCAGAATCAAAAACGAGTAACACGAACGACGCTTCAGAATCAAAAACGAAAACGCTTCGAAGCCTACAATCACACAAATCAATACGACGCTTCTCCACAAATCAATGCCTTCAATCAATACGACGCATCGAAGCCTTCAATGCCTTCGAAGCCCAGAACGATTCAATTCCTTCAGCGTACGCGTTCACCCTCTCAAAGACTCAAACGATTCAAACCCCTCTCACTCTCTCAGTATCTATATAATGACTCATTCAGTCATTCATCAATCATCTTCAAACCCCAATTCACAAACCCTAATCTGCTCATATTTGTTCATATCTGTTCATAGTCGTTCATTCATCAATCATCTTCAAACCCCAGTTCGTGACTTCTCACTTGGTTTCTTTAGTCGTTCATTCTGAAAGGTACGTTAATCGATAATCGTTCATATTTGTTCATATCGGTTAGTCGTCCATTTCTGTTAATCGTTTATTCTTCTGCTCTGTTAATCTGCTCTGTTCTGTTCTGTTCTGTTCTAGTGTTAATTCATATATGTTAATATGCTCTGTTCATTCTTCATAATCATTATATAACATTGTGTGAATCTGTTCTCTTTCCCCAAATGTTTTGATCTGTTGTTAATCTGTTCTGATCTAATAATTCATATTTATATATGTTATGATTTGTTAATCTGTTCTGATCTGTACAGAAATGGAAAGTGGTAATCTGAGTATCAATCCTTCTCCACGAGAACAAGAAGCTCCTCTAGGAGAGCAAGCAACAGAGGTTGTTCTAACAGAGCAAGTACTAGATGAAAAACCTCCGGCATCACAATCTGAGCTTCCAAAAAGAAAGCCTGCGAGGCCTCGTTCAAATGCTTGGAAACATTTCATAAGAGAGAAGGACAGCGCTATCTGTAAGTACTGTCAGAAAACTTATAGAGCAAATAGTGGTACTCATGGAACTAGTAACATGCTAAAACATTCAAAAAAATGTTTGAAAAACCCATATAGGAATGTTGATAAGAAACAAAAGACACTTGCTCTTGGAAATGAATGTGAAGATGAGCCTAATAGTGTTAGCTTCAAACTTGTTGAGTTCAATCAAGAGAAAACTCGTGTCTCACTTGCAAAGATGATAATTATAGATGAACTTTCCTTTAAGTTTGTTCATATTTCTCAGCAACCTCTAACATTAAGTAGGTGGAATACCCTCACTAAACCAAACTTCTATTGCAATTCTTTCTCTTATACAAAATACTGTCATTTACAAATAAATGGACCAACTAACCAGTGGAAGAAAGGCACTGTCAAAGCAACATATACATCAGAATAAGAATCAAACTGGACTAGCAACTTATAATCACACTGGAAGTTCAAATAATCATATAATCACACTAGAAGTTCAAAGGGTACTGAATCAAATAACACAAAACTACTTACAAATCTGTCATAAAAGCATACTGCACTACAACAGAAGAGGGAGTATTACACGGCCAGAACTACACTAAAACAGATGAGGCAAAAACCAAATAAAAAATATCTCACAGGCAATGATAATACTTGATTGCCAAACTAGATGGAATTCCACCTACTTAATGTTAGAGGTTGCTGAGAAATATGAACAAGCTTTTTATCGCCTTGAATATGATGATGCTGCATACATGATCACCCTTGTTAGTGAATCAGGTGGATGTCCTAATCAATCTGATTGGAATCGTGCTCGTGTGTTTTTGAAGTTTTTAAAGATATTTTATGATGCAACATTGTCTTTTTCCGGGTCATTGCATGTCACTGCTAATAATTTCTTCAAGCAATTGGTTGATATTCAGAAAGCACTGGGAAAGTGGAGGATGAGTGATGATGTAGTGTTGCAAAAGATGACAGCAAACATGCAAGTAAAGTTCAACAAATATTGGGAAAGTGGTATGATAAACTACTTGTTGTTTGTGGCTGTTTTTCTTGATCCCCGCTATAAGTTTGATTATATCGAATTTTGTTTTAGTCGGATGTATGATGATAAGAAGTGTAAGGAGATGATGACTAAATTAAAAGATATTGTCAATAAATTGTTTGAGCATTACATGGTAGTGTATCCAGTTTCTGTTGAAAATTCTGGTTCTAGTACCTTGGCTTCAAACATTTCTTCTGGTTGTAAAGTGGGGAATCAAGAGGAAGAGGAGGATTGGGATGGTCAATTTAGATTAAAGATGAAGAAAAAGCAAGGCGAGGTGCAAAGAAATGAGTTGGAAAGGTATTTGGAGGATGGTGTTGAGGAAACTTCTCTTACATTTGACATTTTGAATTGGTGGAAAGGTAAGACAAGCAAATATCATGTTCTTTCCTACATGGCAAAAGATATATTAGCCATTCCGGTATCCACTGTATCATCTGAATCTGCATTTAGCACCGGAGGGCGGGTTCTTGACTCATTTCGTAGTTCTTTGAGCCCTTCTACTGTCCAAGCTTTAATTTGTACTCAAAATTGGATAAAATCTCCAAAGGTGATTGATTTAGAAGCTGAATTGGAAGAAGTGCAGAGACTTGAAGCAGGTATGCTTCACTGTTTTTAATTTTATTGTATTTTATATTTGTTTATAATATGAATATCAATGTAAATTTCTATTGTATGCTAATAAGATTGTTGTGGTTGTGTCTGAAATTTCAGAATTATTGGCTGCAACAACTGGCTAGAAGCAGGCCGCAACAACTGGCTGCAACAACGGGCTGAAATTTCAGAATTATTGTTACTGTTTTGTTATTCCAGTATCTGTAATGCTATTGTTTTGTTACTGCATGGTTTTGAATCATTTGTGTAATGCTACATAGTTCCTTGTATTGTTGGAATTAGATTACTGCATGGTTTTGAATCATATGTGTCAATCTGAATCCTATTGTCGTCAGAATTATTGTTACTGTTTCAGAATTAGATTACTGAATGCTATTGTTTTAGAATTATTGTTACTGTTTCAGAATTAAATAGCCTATTTCCAGGGATTATTTCATTTACGACCCGCGAGCCCAATCCGAACCAACCCATTCAATATCGGATTGGTTTGGTTCGGATTTTATAGTAAACAACTCAAAATCCAATCCAACCCAAACCGATTAAATTTGATTGGTTCGGATAACGGATTTAGTCAAAATCCATCCAAACCAACCCGTGAACACCCCTATACGTGGGATATTTTCTTGTAAGAAGGATACATATGTGGCACGATTACTTCAGATACTCCGATCCATTTGGCAGTCCATGTTAAAGGGGCTATTTTGACATATTTAAGGATCATTTTGACAATAAAGCAACAAAAACCCTTCTCTTTACACCCTCTCTCCTATTTCTCTCTCACACTTTTTTCCCTATGTCTCCCCTTTCTCTCTCTTTCTCTCCTTTCTATGTATTTCTCATCTCTCCGCGTCTGTCTCCCCTTCTCTCTCTCTCTCTCTCTCTCTCTCTCTCTCTCTCTCTCTCTCTCTCTCTCTCTCCTTTCTATATGTTTCTCATCTATCTCCTCTCTATGCCCCCCTTCTCTTCTCTCTTTCTCTATGTCTCTCTCATATCTTTCTCAAAAAATTTCTCTGCCCCTCCCTCTCTATTTCTCTTTCTCGCTCTCCTCTCTATGTCTCTCTCTCTCTCTCTCTCTTTTCTCTTCTCTCTTGTCTCTTCTCTCTCTATGTGCCTTTTATATTTGTCTTTCAAAACTTCTCTCTTTTCCCCTCTCCCTCCCTCCTTCCCTCTCTCTCTCTCTCTCTCTCTCTCTCTCTCTCTCTCTCTTCATTCTCTTCTATTTCTTCCCTCTCTCTCTCTCTCTCTCTCTCTCCTATATGTCTCTCATATCTTTTTTCTCTCTATGTCTCTCTCATATCTCCCCTCTCCCTCACACCCTCTCTCCTAGGGACGGATCAAGAAACTTATGCAACTAGGGCAAATTTTTTTTTGAGTAATGAATAGATAAAATTACTTGTCTTTGATATTAATTTAAAAATTTGAATATATTTTCTTCTTTTGGCAGGTTAGTGTTTTTTTGACAACTTTCAAGTTGGTCTTTTTAGTATTAAAATATTAGCAATGTTAAACTTTTTTTTTGTGTAGTTAGTCCCTTAGGTATTAGAAAGTATACACCGAAAAATAGATGAAAATGACCAAAAATGTCAATAGTGTTAACATTTTAATATCTATAAAAAAACTAATTTGAGAGAGAGAAAAATAAATGACTAATGTAAAATTTTAAATTAATTAAGATAAAAGACTTTTACAGTAATTTTATCTAATAATATGATCCCCGCCTTGGGTATGGAGCAACGTTAAAACTCTAGGCCATCTGTCCTGCCCCTCGAGGCACTACAATGAGCAAAGGATTAGTCATTGTTGTCCGTGCGGTGGATACCCGGGTTTACCCAAAAAAAGTATTAAATATATATATATATATATTAGGTGTTGTTCTCGTATATAAAATGTGGGTGATGCGACCCTTAAGGATATGGCCTTACTAAGGGAGACCTGCCAAATTACATGAACCAAGAGTCCTTAATACAACAGTAGAGTGCGCTATTTATAATACAAGAGGAGTCTTAGGGTGTTCTATATCGCAGGGAGTCAACGTTCTGCACCTGCTCTACGTCTGCCATTGAGGTCGTGGCTCGGCCACTACTTTGGTACGAACCAACGGCCAACTGCGGACACGTCTTCATATGTGCCTTCTATTCGAGCGTGTCTTGGTCTATGCTTGGCCCGTACGACGGCGAATGCAATACGGGGTCTCCTTTGGTACTATTTGTGCTACATCGAGTGTCGATTGTGCTTCTCGGCTCCTTCCTTCCTACTTGGTGGGGGCCCTCCTCGACAGGTTGGAGCGCTTCCCGGTTTTTGAGGTTCATGTCGGAATTTTTCGGACACGCCCGGTACACAACCCTTCGCGCTCTGAGCCCTTCCGAGTGAAAGTGCTCAAAGCCCTGTAGTGTGGTCGGTCGTGTGAGTGCTTCGTTTCCCAATGCTTTACTATTTATTGTCACTTGACCAACCATTCTCTTCGTTTATGAGGTTGACATCGTCCTTCTTGACGGAGCATTTAATGGTTCCCCGTTTTCCCTTGGGTCTTTATTGCTAACTTGAATGCATTCTCACCTGCCTCCCTTTTGGCTTGTGTATAAATAGGGTTGGTCCTATGGCTTGTGTTGTCATCACCTTTTTCTTTTCCCCTCTCTCGTAATGTTTTGTAAGCGTAGTTCTATTGATTACTTTTCTTCTGTTCATTTCTTCTTTATTAGGTACTTCGCACGACTCCAATAGGGTTTTAGCCCTTCTGGAAGCGGAAAAGCGTTTAATGTGGAAGGGGAATTTTTTACTGGGGCGGCTCAGCCAAGGTGGGTGGTAACTTCTGCTGGGGACATGCGCGGTATTACGCGGTTGCCTTTTCCTTTGGATTCAACAACGTATCGGTTTGGGCAAACTTTTGATGGTCGTCTTGGCGATCGAGCTCTTAGTTCGAGGGAGTTTTGGGTGTGCTTCCTTTCTTAGTTCGAGGAGAGTTTTGCGGTTTCCAAGGTGATTTTGTACTGGAATTCTTCTTTGTGCTAGGGATGGGATGTTTTTGGCTTGTACTTTTTGCTTTTGCTAAACCAGTTAGGGAATACTGTTGTAGATCTGTAATTGTATTTCAAACTTTGAGAGTTTGAGAAATGATATTAAGAAATGACATTTATCTAGTTGTTTGCCTCTGTTGTAGCCCCTCTTCTCCACCTTTTTTTGTCGCTTCATTTCCTGTGACGCTTGGGGCTATCACGTCAAAGGTTGCATCTTGTGACGCGTTGGTGGTGCAACTATTGGGAATTGAGGCGTTCACTGGGTCTTCAAAGGTTGAGTGTTTATGGTTCGTTGTTGGGCCTTTTTTCGCTTATAAAAGCGGAGTAGGTATTTGCTTGCGCTCATTTTGGCGACTTATTTGTTTTGGCGTGTTGGAGATTGCTGCCGTTGAAGCTTGTGTGTCGTTCAAGTTTCTGGCAAGTGTCTTCCGTTGAATTTCTTTGTCGTTCTTTGTATCATGTTTGTTCTTTTCATTGCGTTACTTTGTCGTTGCACTTTCTTTGTTGTCGGGGCTACACAATAAGGCTCCTCATTCCCGGTGGGGATGTAGCTTATTGGGAAGGTGGTGACTGTGGTGCATGTGTCATGTTATCGCGCGACGGCGCCTGGCGTTGCTCGTTTTGTTTTTCGAGTGATCTTTTTGGAGGGTAATTTTAGTTGTTATTGTGGGATTCTAACTTTAGGTTTCCTCCTGACAGGTCCGCCGTGAGAACAAGGAGGACGAAAGCCGAAGTTGATCCATCACTATTGTCGCTGAACGCAGCGAGGTTTCTCTAGGTTTCAAACGAGGTTTTGGCGACTAGGTCGGATTATAATACTAACACCGATCTAGACTAGTTGCTTCCTTTATCGCGAGACGGTCTTGGCGAGGGGGAGGAGTGGTCGTTCTGACCGTAGATGTTGATGAGGGGGC
This sequence comes from Astragalus membranaceus, assembly GCA_039519185.1. Lineage (NCBI taxonomy): Eukaryota > Viridiplantae > Streptophyta > Magnoliopsida > Fabales > Fabaceae > Astragalus > Astragalus membranaceus. The sequence continues at coordinate 36,583,538 of CM076847.1, forward strand.
ATGTTCGCTGTTCGATGAAGGACAGTTTGCGGAGTTTGCCAAACTTGTATTGTATGAGGTCGTATTGAACGATGTTGGCGTTATAGTGCCCTTTACTGCCTTTGGGAAGAGTCTGCTTCGACATTTGAAACTTGCGCCAAGTCAGCTGCATCCAAATGGTTGGGCGTTTATGAGGGCCTTTTAGATATTGTTCGAGTATGGGGGTGCGACCTTCAGACGACATTTTCTTTACTATTTTCAAGTTGAAGAAATTGGCCATGGATCAATCTACGAAGTGAGGTTGGGTTAGCTTTGGACAAAAGGAGAAATATGTTGCCCTTTTTAGTAGTTCGGTAAAGGGCTTCAAGGAGAAGTATTTTTTTGTGGTGGTTGAGAATGAGGCTGCCTATGAGAGACTTTGCTGTGTTAATAGCACGTGTGAGAAGGTCTTCAGGTTCCCACTCTCTTGGTCAGCGGAGTTTTTCGACATTGATTTTCGTCTGGTGCCCTTGTCAGATCTTCTTGATGCTGAGAAGGATTGTCACCGGTGGATTGCTGAGTTTACTTCCCAATTAGGCGTAGATGATAGGGGGGATGAGAATTTCATAGATACATGTTCTCTTGTCTGATGTCGTCATGTCGATCAAGCTCGGCATGTTATTTGTAGGAGTATTTTTTTGTTGTAGGATTTGTTAATTTGACGTGATCTTAATACCGTTTTCAGTTTTTGATGTGCTTTTTGCATTTGCAGAATCTATGGGGAGATTTGCAGAATTCCAAGAGGCTACAAAGAGCTTGCCGAAGAATCGATTGGAGGCCATTGAAGTCGAGCTTGAATTGATAGTGGCCAAGGTTGCTCCGAAACCTGATGGTGAACATGTTGTAGGAAATGTGTGTGTGTGAGGGGGCTGCCCCTGTGGACGGTGTAGTCGTTCCGCCTCTAGTGGAGGATGGCAATATTGGTGTGGTTATAGTCCCAAATTCCGAGGAATCTGCTCAAGGTTTGGTTGATGTGGATATTGTCACAGAGTCTTTGGGGCAGGTTCCCATTCCACAGGTTGAGTCCGCCATGGGAACAGAATTTGCAGGTCGAGTCGAGGTGTCAAAGAAATGACCTTCCTCGATTGAGAAGCAAGGCAAGCATAAGAAGAAGAAGAAACACTCAAAGGAGTGTTGATGTGATCAATGTTGGTTCGCAAGATCTTCCTGGTGCCTATGTTCTGCAGCATCAATGATAATTTCTGAATGTTGTGACTTGTTGATTTCCTGGGAAGGTAGTGATCCTTCTTGTTTGTAGGTAATTATTGCCCGACTAGAGGCAGAGTTAGCTGAGGAAAAGAAGAAGGTGGGGGATCTTGGTGGTCTTCCATCTTTGTTGGAAAAGGCCGAGAAGGCTAGGGATGCCGCATTGGGGAAAGCGTAAGAGTGAGAGACTCTGCACCTTTGGGTTAAGGGGGAGAAGGAAGAACTTGAGAGGAAATTATATGAGTAGGAGAAGGAGGTGGAGGGCCGCGGTGAGAAATTGCAGTCTTCGTTGAGTTCGTAGGATAGTCTCAAGGTTGATCGGGAGAATGTGCGGGCGTAGCTGGCCACTTTGGAGGGTGTGAGGTATGAGAATTCTTATCTTGTTCGGAGGTTGGCCAGTCGTGAGGCCGCAAAGAGGTTTAAGGCCAAAAGGAACCCCCCCGAATTAAATCAAGAGAAACCCAGGGTACCGCCTTAGGACGGAATTGAAAACCGAGTCATTTTCTCGGGTTTGGCCAAGGCTCTTCACCTTGACCCCTCCCAAATTAGATCAGGAGAAACTGAACGTACCGCGATAGGACGGAGAGAGAAACTGAGTCGCTGCCCGGGTGTCCGTTGGAGGTTGTAGTGCAAGCCTTAGTTCATCATTTGAAAGTGAAACAATTTTGATTAATAGGATAAAAAGACAGAACGATCAGCTATAAAGGGTTCAAGTTGTACCGTTATTCTCCGAATCTGGCCTTTGCGTAACTGCTCTACCTGGGGTTGGGCTGTGAGCTTCTTTGACTTCCCTATTCTTCGATCTCTTAGTTCTTTTTCCCTTTGCTTGGGTCCGAAATGAGCTTTGAGTTCTTTGCTTTTCTGCCGAGGAAGTTACAATCTCGCTGGAGCAAGCTATTGTTCGGCTTTCCACTTTTCTTCCTAAGCTTGCTTGGTAACACCTTCGGGCCACTTGTTGATTTCCTCGGACCACTCTTACTTTGTCATCAGTTGGGAAATTCATGCAGAGGTGAGTGTAGGATACGATGGCCCCGAAGGAGTTGAGTGCGGGTCTTCGATAATGACGTTGTATGGGGAGTATGTATAAACCACCATGTAGCTGGGTTGGACGGTTTTGGCCGCAGGAGCCTCGCCAAAAGTGGTTTTGAGGTCGAGGTAGCCTCGAACCTCAACCTGTTTGCCGGAGAATCCCACCAAGGTGCCATGGAGTTGTTGCAGCAGGTCTTTAGATATTCCCAGTTCTTCGAAGCATGTCCAAAAGATTACATTGGCCAAGCTTCCATTGTCTACCAGGATGTGGCTGACTTGATACCCTGTCGTGGTCAGCGAGACGACGACAGGGTTGTCTTGATGGGGGACAACTCATTTCACGTCCTTGTCAGTGAAAGTGATTGTTGGCATTCAATCTGGTTTTCCACAGGCTTCCATCGTTCCTACGGACAAGATTGTCCTGGTGTACCCTTTTCTTGCCGAGTTAGACAAGCCTCCCTTGGTGAAGCCTCCTCCTATGGTATTCAGACTTCCTTTTGTAGGTTTCTAACAAGTCTATTTTATGTGTCATTGTAGTACTTGTTAAGTAGTTTATTTGGTATTTTAATTCTAGGGTTAAATATGTTTTTGGTCCCTACAAAATTTGGGTTTTTTGTTTTTAGTCCCTAAAAAAATTTTCACCAACTTTTGGTCCCTATAAAATTTAGATTTTCTGTTTTTAGTCTCTCATTACTTTTAATAGCGCTTCAAAACTTTTAATAGCACTTTTTTGACCTTTTATAAGTGCTATTAAAAGTTTTGAAGCGCTATTAAAAGTCATGAGGGACTAAAAGCAAAAAACTCAAATTTTATAGGGACCAAAAGTTGGTGAAATTTTTTTAGGGACTAAAAACGAAAACCCAAATTTTAGGTCAAGTATTGAGCAAAGAGAAGGATTTGAGCCACAAGAGTATGATGACAAAATCTCAAGGCCGGAGAATGAAACAAAGAACATAAAGAATCAAGAACTATCAAGAAAAGAACAAGAGCTCAGTGTCTTGCATGGTCCGTGCTTGTATGACATAGTTTGTGTCATCTCCTCTCCAAATGAAGCAACTCAAGCAAGCGACCAGGAACTTGCACGGTCCGTGCTTGGTCTCAAAGCCAGAAGCAGTTGAAGCGATGCTCAGCCACTGGCACGGTCCGTGCTCCCTGTGGCGCAGTCCATGCCAACCTATCACATGCCCAAAACTGTTACTTTTCTTCTTTCATTGCTTGTAATTTTCTGTAACTCTGATGTTCCCTAGATAAGCCTGTAAATAGTACAAATTTCTGAGTGTTATGACATCATCTTATCATTGTAAACACTTCTCAAATTTGGTTTAAGCTTTATGCAATTTCTAATTCTCTTTTAAGTTCTTGCTTTTATAATTCTGCACTTTTCATACTCTCATTTTCCATCTTTCTTTATATTCCCGTTCTTTATATTCCAGTCATTTACATTCATGTTCTTTAACTTTATGCAAATGTCTACAAGTCTAAACTTTATTTTACTAAGTCTATATTCCAATCTAATCTCATTATTCTTCAAGTCTTATTTCAAATATCTAACTAATAACCGAAAGGTGGTGAAGTTTGATCTTGGAACTATGAGATTAGACAAGATGATCAAAACATGAAAATAGTTTTGAGACTCTTGGGATAAAAAAAAGTCTTGTACTTAATGGGTTTTGGTAATAATCAACCATGAAAATAGGTATGATTATTGGTTCAAAGCACGCTCTTGTATTTTGAAAGGAAACATGAGTTACTTACAATTGAACACATTGTTCTTGGAATATGATACTTTTATAAAATAGAGAATAGATGAGGGATTGTGAATTCATTCTACGATTGAGATGACACCACAATCCTAGGACACTTTTATTTCTAAATTTTAATTAAACATCATTCATCTTCCATAATTAATCACTCTTTTTAGCTAATCACAACCGGAAAAGAAATTGGTAATCATATAAAGCCTTTGTGGGATCGATACTTTTACTACGTGATAGAACCGTAGACTTGCGCCCTATCAGTGTCACGCCTTGTCGGGGATCAACTTCGCGGTTTTCTGCCTGGAGGGTGCCTTTCGCGCTCGCCATATATCATTTGGAACTACCTTCTTTTTGCACGTACTTCTTTAGCTCGCCTCTTTGGATGAGCGCCTCGATTTGTTGTTTTAAAGAGAAGCATTTGTATGTTGTGTGTCTCGTAGTTCTATGGAACTTACAATATGCCGACTCATCAAGTCCCATTTGTGCGTTCACTATGGTGGGTGGGGAGATCGTGTTTAGCCCCTTGATTTCTTCGAGGATCTAAGAAGGTGGGGTATTCAGCAGGGTGAAGCGATGGGTTGGGTACTGGCTAGAGAGTCCTCGCCCGTTTGGTGGTCTTCCGGTTTTCTGGTCACTTGCTCCCCCCTTGTGGTCGATGTTGCGGTTGTAAATGGTGTCCTTTTCTTTTTTAGATGTTGCGGCTTCTTCGGCATCGATGTGTTTCACGGCACACGTGCGGATTTGATCCATGTTCATTGGCTTATGGATGAATAGGGTTTCGCTGAAAGTTCCTGTGCGCAGCAGGCCCTTGAGGAAGGATGCAACGAATAATTTTTTTCCAACTCATCGACCGTACGGTCATGTTGTTAAAATGAGATAAGAAACTTTTAAGCGGCTCAATTTTTCCTCGGTGAAGGTCAAACAAGTCGGACAGTACAATTTTCTTTCTTCGGTTTATCCAAGAACTGAGCAGCGAATCTTCCAGTCAATACTTCAAAGTTGGTGATAGATTTCAGGGGCAAGCCGATGAACCACCGAAGCGCTATGTCTTTCAGCGTTCCCTCGAACATCTTATAGCTGATGGCGTCGTCACCGCCACTGATGAACATTTGTGTATTGAAAGTGGTGACAATATCTTGTGGATCGCCGAAGCCATTGTAGGTTGTTATGAGAGGCTCTCTAAAGCGCTGGGGAACCGCTACGACCTGGATTTCTTCTGAAAATGGCTGGAAGGTTCTCATGGGAGCTCTTGTTCCTATGGTGGTCTATGAGATTTGCAGGGCCTTTACCTACTCCTGAAGTTCACGCTCGCAGTCTCCATGGCCTGCATTTGAAGGAGCTGGTCCTGATTTCTTGCGTTACTGTTAGGTGTTGTGTTCCTCCAACGCACATATGGAGTCTCTCATGCGCTGCATTTCCTCATTTGGCTCCTCCACGTCGCTGTCGGTAGTCAGGTTCGAACGCGCGTTCCCACCATGGCTTAGGTGGAAGCACTTAGCTCATCGCTTGTGAGACCATTGAGAAAGGAGTTTTTACCGGCGATCCTGGGCGCCAATGTTCTCGTATATAAAATGGGGGTGGTGCAACCCTTAAGGATATGGCCTTACTAAAGGAGACCTCCCAAATTACATGAACCAAGAGTTCTTAATACAAAAGTAGAGTGCACGATTTATAATACTAGGAGTCCTAGGGTGTTCTATACCGCAGACAATCAGCGTCTTGCACCTTCTCTGCGTCTGCCACCCAAGTCGTGGCTTGGCCACTTCTTCGGTACGAACAAATGGCCAGCTTCCACATTCTTCATATTTGTCTTCTATGCGAACGGCTGTTGGTCTGTGCATGGTCCGTACGACGGCGCATGCGGTACGAAGTCTGTAACACCCCAATTCTACCCGTTCGTTTTATTACATATCAGAGTGCGGAAATTAAACTTAAAACAGGCAATGGAGCGTCACATGCAACATTTCAAAAGCCAACAACGTATAATCAAGTAAAAACATGGAAGAACAACATCAACTTAGTTTACAACCCCGAATATTTGTTCAAATACTTCAAACCACCTATCCATGTTTCAAAAACAACTAATGCAACAAGCAATTGAAAACAGTGTTCTTCCCCTCCCCGGGTGCTACGTATCAGAGACGACACTGACTCGGCTACTAAAAGACCCTTGGTCGTCATTTGCGACTACCTGCACGTTACCCACGTAGAGGTAACATTCAAACAGAAAGGGTGAGTCTCTAACAGCATAAAAGCATATATGATAGATAATATACTAGAGAATAGGCAACTATAACTACCATAGCACATCAACAGTCATAAGTACAACTATCATGGAGCAACACCAACAAGTAACAACATAAGCAAAACGACGAGCAACACCAACAAGTAACAACATAAGCAAAACGACAAGCAACGACACCATGGGTACAACGTGTATGTATGAAATGCAACCCACACCGACGGGTATATGCATGTGGTACCAATCAACGTAAATAGCCTTTGTGGCTTCATCATCAACACTGAGCAAAGCTCTATGGCTGAAGCCTACATCAACGTAATAATGCATTATGCCATGCATGAGACACCATGTACAACGCATCGGAACAATCAACAACATAATCATGCTATGCACAACAACGTCAACAACATCATCATTGGTCATATTCGACCCAACCACATCATCATCGAGTTTTGGTCATTTTTGACCCAGCAACAACAACAAGAACAGCAAATTTAGTCTTATTAGACACAACAAAACATCACAACACTGAGGTAGCACAAAGTGGCGCCTAGGAAACAACACCAACAACACAGACACAACACATTGGCGCCCAACAGCACATAAAAGGGCGCCTGAGGCAAACTACGCCACCCTGGGCGCCAAAACAGACAGCACGTGGCTTCATACAGCAACACAGTCCTAGACACAAACTAAGACACAAACTGAAACACAGTCACAAACTAAGACACAAACAGCAACACAGTCCTAGATACAAACTAAGACACAAACTGCAACACAGCAGGCAACATAGACACAAAAACTGGCGCCTGGTGGCAACCTGCGCCACATTCTGGGCAACCTGCGCCACTCTGGGCGCAACACAGCAAGCAACCTGCGCCACATTCTGGGCAACCTGCGCCACTCTGGGCGCAACACAGCAAGCAACCTGGCGCCCTGTGGCAACCTGCGCCACATTCTGGGCAACCTGCGCCACTCTGGGCGCAACACAGCAAGCAACCTGGCGCACACAGGGCAGCAACATGGCGCCCTGGCGCAGCACAGCACTAGTGCAGAATTTCCTACAGCAGTGCACCTACTTCGGCGAATTAATTAAAATAGCAAACGATATCGGATTTTAACAAAAGACCACTCATTGGGAAGCTCTCTGACCACTCATTGGGAAGCTCTCTGAGTGTAGTTTCTGCCTATGATTTTCATTTTTCAAAATAAGTATCCAGTTGGTACAGTTTTTCAAAACACTACACTGAGGTACCAAAATCGGACAGAATTCTTTACCCAACTTGCAACTAAATTTTCTTTCTCATTTATTAATGAAATTTCGTGAAACCAGTGCCTATTTCGTAGAGAATTAAGTCTACTTTCCAATGAAACAAGAATCATTCAAAACGGAGTTCGATTGAGAACACAAAACCTACAAAAACCGAACCTACTCACAGTTTGATTCCAAAATTTTGAACTAACTTTGGAGACTCATAATTTGAGCTACACAACTCCAAATTGAACGGAACCAGTGCCAAAACGACCGGCTTTAAGTCTATTTTCAAAAACAATCAGCCACATAATTTTTGGATCAACTGAACAGTACCAGTTTTAGAAGCACCGAAACAGTGTCCAGAAACGCACAAAAGACCATAAGCATGTAAAACTCATTATGATCAATCATCAAATACCAATCTCAACATCACATACTTATGCATTTTGTCAAACATCTAACATGCATTCTGAACATCACTTACACATTCTATTAAACACCTAGCGTGCAACATTTTACCATCTATTCACTCAAGGCCATCAACACTCAAAACAACACCAACAACATACATATAATTTCATAATTCATTCATGCATATTATCAAACAACTCCTAGGCATCATAAGTTCTACCCTCCTATATACTTCCCATCATATAACCCTTTATACTATGAGACTCCCCCTACCTTAAGAATCGTGGAGATGAAAAACCCTTCCACGAATCACCAAAACGCAGCAACAAGCTCTTCTCTTCTCTCTTGCGATTTTCTTCTCTTTTCCTTCTCCCTAGCGTGCGCTCTTCTCTTCTCATGTTCTCTTCTTTTTTTTTTCTTTCTTTTCTCCCATTGTGTCTAAGACACTAAACCTAGAGCTTAAGTATCATGGGCTCTAGTGTCTTGGGTCCTCTTTACCACCCAATTAACTACTTACACCACTCCCTAATTTAATTAACATACCACTCACTTAATTACTAAACACTACTCCCTTTTTCTAAATTAAAACACCATCCTATTATTTTATTATGACTATTCAATGAAACACCATCCTATTATTTTACTATTAACTGTCTTGGCAGAATTATATCTTCCATTTAGTCTTTCACAAAAAAAAAAAGTAAAAAACTACTTGTTAGTTGCTGCGTTGTAATAAAAAGATTAAAGGCAATGCCTATGTGTGCAAATTTTTATACGTGTTTATTTTATCAGGTTGTATCGGTTATTATGCTTAGGTCATTAAGTTCTAGAAAACTATGTTTAAATTAGCGGGAACAATTAATTTAATTATCATACGCTATCTAAAAGTAGTTTTCCGTTTCACTATGATTAGATGTTTGTTGATTATTACTTTCCAAATGTTTGTGTGCCTTATAGATGTTTATGTGTTCTTCTACATGTAGTCCTTGAAGGTAGGAATTTATATTAAATCTTATTTAGTTTCCGTGTATTCATTGAACCTTTGGCAGCGTTTTTAGATTGAAAGTAAATGATTATGCGACATAAGAATTGGAATCAATACCCTAAGTTGTGACTCGTGAAAAATAGTAAAACCTTACACTTTTGAGAACTTTTAGAACTACTACTTCTATGAGACCGGTATAGAGAAAAATATTAGTGACTAAGAGGAGTAGATTGATTGTTTAAATGATATAAATAGGATCTGAATTTCAAGCTAAGCAACTGACCCCAAAGATGTTGGAAATTTAATTGAGTAAACGATGATTATCGCCATTGAAAGTATAGTATCCTAATAATGGATTGATGATGATTAGGTAGTCGAGTTTTGCCTTGGAAACCTAGAGATCAAAAGAGCTGATTTAGAAGTAAGAATGTAGAGATGTGTGTGGTCGGCAGCTTAATTAGTATAAAAGAGAAGTTTCATGACGGTTAGGCATAAGAACTAGATTTAAATTTATTTTCATGGATTTTGTGGAAATTTCGAGGACGAAATTTTTATAAGGAGGGGAGGATTGTAACACCCCTATTTCAACATTTCTATTATCTTCTGTGATTTTTGTGTCGATGTGCGTCATAGTATTTATTATGATAATTTAGTGAATGTTCAATTTGCAAATAATATATGACTAGTTACATTTAATTACTTCTAACTAGTTCCTATTTTGATTATTTTTATTTTTAAATAATTATCTCAACATATTATCAATATTTTGGAAGTGCTATTTTTTATATAAATATAAATGTGTTAAAATTAGCTTTAGTGGTGGATAGAATGCTTTGAAAATAATTTGAACGAGTTTTGGGCCTTTATTAGCCAATTTACTAGTTTCACTTTTTACGGCCCGCTTGTGCATTGGGCTGGATTTTTTTTTAATTTATAATGGTGAAGCCCACTAATCAGAACTAACCTAATTCTCACGTCCTCCTTCTTCCTTCAATGATCAGCCGCAGTCCCTCACTTTCTCTCAAAGCAGCCGCCATGCTCTTCTCGGTATACCATTTCATCTTGCTTTCACTAAATATACTCCTTCATCTTGCAAATTCATTACTTCCTCCTACATGTGTGATTAGTGCAAAGCCATCACCTTTTCCTTTTAGTGAGTGAATCCACGCCGCATCATATTGAAGCCACTCAAATTCATGGATTCAATTGGAATCATGATCTGTCAGTGCAAAAGTCGAGGAACCTAAAGCCTTTGATACTTTAATGGTTTTTATTCTAAGAATCATTCTTATTGGTGATCGAGCATTCTTTTGTGAAGCATAAAAGAGAGATGGAAGGAAGCTTTATTACGCACAAAGCTAAGTACGAGTTCTGCAAACTCCAAGGTTTGTAGTCTAACCTTGACCACGTTATGACTTAGGAATAGCAATATTTGATAGGATTAGAACAAACTCCACAACATTTTATTTTCATTCCGTGAATAAGTTATATTCCGCCAATGGCCATTTTTGTTAAAGTTTATCAAGTAAACTACATATGTATATAAGTTTTATTATAAAGTCTAATAGATTAAGTTTATTATACTACGGTCTTTACCTATCTATATTTATATATACTAGTGACCTTTTTATATAAACATCTTTTACAAAATTATAGTAATTTAGAATAATTTAATATTTTAATTTGATACTATATAATGTTTAGCTAATTGAAGTTAGCCATATTTTAGTATATTCTCTTAAAATGACTATGCAACGAAATAGGAGTTCCATAGTTAAGCTAGCAGATGTAGTTATTTTGTTGATGACATTGTCCCTTAGTGCGTTGGCGACAAGGATTCTGCCGGAAGAGGAGAAATGGAATTACTGCACCAAAGTGAATGAAACTTACTACGACGTAAGACTCGAGAGCTCGTGACCCGTCCTTTCATTGTGCCAAAGGAATAATTGTAATTGGATATCAGGTAAGGGTGAGGTTCTATCTCTATAATTGGGTGTATGAAGGGCTCTATGTAGAAAGGTTTATGGAACCCTAGGTGATTAAGTTAGAAAACCTTAGTTGTAGGAATCATGTTTGATTGATGATGAATGAAGGTGAATTGTGATGTTTGAGCATGATTGATAATGATTGAATATGATTGTGATTGATTTAATATACTTGATGATGAATTGAACACAAAATTCTGCCTATAGGGCGCCATGGGCGCCAATATTGTTGTTGTTGTTGCTGGGCGCCTCCCTGGGCGCCATTTCCTGCGTGAAGTTGCCTATGGGCGCCTCCCTGGGCGCTACTTTCTGTGTCGATGTGTTGCTTGCTGGGCGCCTCCTTGGGCGCCAGTTCCTATGTTGTTGTTGCTGGGCGCCATTTCTTGGGTGATCCCGTCACCCGTTGCCTGTTTTATTTTTGCAATATCTTTTGACTCGGGCGCCCGATTGAAATGTTTTAAAATGCGTTGGAAAACTTAGTCAGGGGCCTAACTGGATATTCTAATTTTAAGGCAAAGTGAACTATTTTTCTGATGGTGACTGGGCGCCTGGGTGGCTGTCCCGGTGGTTGTTATCATTGGTGTTGAAAACTTGTCATTATCCTCGGTGTGTAAATTGTTGTTGTCCCAGGTATGGTAAATTGTCTGGCTGTGGGTACCGCCGAATGGCCCACATTATTTCGTTGATGCTGTTGTCGTTGTTGATGTGTTGTTGATTATATTGTTGAACTTTGTTGTTGATGTTGTTGTGGGTACCGCCGAATGGCCCACGTTGTTGTGTTGTGGGTAACGCCGAATGACCCACATTGTTGTTGAGGGTATCGCTGAATGGCCCAAACCGTTGATGAATTTTATATTGTAGGTCTATGACCATTTGTTGATTATTGGTGTTGTGGTGTCACTTATATGACTGTTGTTGATTGTCTGTGTGCATTCATGGTGTCGCATACAGCATACGCATTTATTTCGGTGAAGGCCTTTGGTCTTGGAGCTGGGTGTGAAAGCTCAAATTTTTCTAAAACTAGTGAGCCGGGTGTGAAAGCTCAAATTTTCTAAATTGGTGAGCCGGGTGTGAAAGCTCTCAATTTTGGTGACGCCTCTATTTACAGGCAAAACTTTCGGTGATTTGGTACCACATGCATATGCCCGTTGGTGTGGGTTGCATTCATTCATTTACGCATAATTCAGGGGAATGACTGTTGGTGATAAGTTTTGGTGATGAATATTGGTGATAATTTTGGTGATGTTTTTGGTGATGAATATTGGTGATAATTTTGGGTGATGTTTTGGTGATGACTAATGGTGTTGATTTTTTGTGGTATTTATTGGTGCTTACTAATTGATGTTGTTGTGTAGCGGTAGTCATAGTTATCGTAACCGTAGCATATTACTTATCATACATGCTATTATATTGGTAGATATCTCACCATTATGTTTGAATGTTACCCCTATGTTGGTAACGTGCAGGTGATCACGAGTGAAGGCGTATTTACCTTCGCTAGTCGAGTCTTGTGTCGTCGCTCTGATACGTAGCACTCGGGGGATGAACACTAGTTTTAGTTATTGTGGTTACCGTTCGGTTTTGGAGTTTTGCAAAGATGATATAATTGTTTTATTCGAATTTTACTTTTATTCCCGCTGCATGGTGAACAAAGTCAGTGTTGGCTAAATAGGTGTTTTGGGTTCGTCCCAGTTACATTGTGCTATGTATCCGTACTACCTTAATGAATAAATGTCGTTATTGGCGTGTGATGAAAATTGGTGTAAATGTGACATCCCTTGTGGGTGTAGTGAAAAGAAAAATGTTTTTGAAACTCTGATCTTTTAATAATAACTACCGGGTAGAAAATGAGTGTTACAAAGTCTCTTTTGGTACTATTTGTGCTAACTCGGATGTCGATTGCGCTTCTTGTCTCCTTCCTTCCTAGTCGATGGGGGCCCTCCTCAGCAGGTTGGAGCCCTTCTCGGTCTTTTGAAATTCAGGTCGTCATTTTCTGAACACCCAGATACATGTATATATATATATATATATATATATATATATATATATATATATATATATATATATATATATATATATATATATATATATATATTTATATAAGTATATATAATATTTAAATATATGTAATATAATATAGAGTTTAATTTATATACACATGATGTATATAAGCTTTTACAACCGCAACCAATTACACATCATGGAGTGGTTGACTACCAATTGACTAATTTATTTTTAATGATGTGTCAATATTTAATTGGTAGATAGTGTAAAAGACTTATACACCTATTGTGTATATAAATAAATCCTATAATATAATATATTTATACATATAACATATAATATATATATATATATATATATATATATATATATATATATATATATATAGTAGTATTAGTATAATAACTAATGGTTGGGAGGGGCGACAGCCCATGCCTGTCCTCCTCTCCCTCTGTCCCTGCTCTCTCCCTCCAAAATCATGATCAACATAGGATAAATATATAACATGTTCTTATGATTGAAATATAAATATGCCTGTCTTCTCTAGGTGTTTGTCTTAATAATAATTCGAGTACCTTCTCCTTAATTTATTTTGTTTGACACACGCATAACCCAAATAACACTAGTGTATTTATCAATAGTGCCTTCGGTTAACTTGCGTTCGAAGTCAAGGTTTTGGTAATAATCATATCTTGTATATTATATTAGAGTATTGGTTAATTTATATATAACTTTTCTTCATATCTCATATCTTTATTAGAGAGTTTTAGTTTGCCATGAGGGCATGTAAAATCCAATGTCTTTCACACACACACACACAAATACATAGAAAGACGGATTGGAAAGGGGGAGAGAGAGATGAGAGAAGGAGAGAGAATAAAAGGGGAAAAGTTAACCGAGGCAATATTCATAAATACATTAACATTATTTGGGTTATGAGTGTGTGCATCAAACGAAATAAATTAAGGAGAAGGTAGTTGATTAATTATTATTAATACAAACATATAGAGAAAAGAACAGGTTGAATTATATTGATATATCAATCACAAGAACATGTTATATAATTATTCTATGTTGAACGTGATTTGTAGAGGTGGGGGAGAAGGTGTGAGGGAGAGGAGATGGAGAGGGAGAGAGAGGTGTGAGAGACATAGAGAGGATAGAGATGAGAGAGACATAGATAGGGGAGAGAGAGAGAGAGAGAGAGAGACGAAAGAGAAAAGAATAGAGAGAAGATAGACATAAAGAGAGGGGGGAGAGAGAGAGGGGAAAAGAAAGAAGTTTTGAGAGAGGGAGAGAGATGAGAGACATAGAGAGGAGAGATAAATTGATGAGGTCTATCATGTCTCCTATGGATGGATCTAGAAATGTCGCAAAATCAACTTGATCCTCACAAATCTTCAAGAACACTTGCACATGAAATTCAAGGAAAAAGATGAAGGAACTCAAACAAACACAAAACAAATGAAACAAGCAACTTACATAAAGAAGAAGAAAGAACAAATGTGAATGGCATTAGGATGGAATTGGAGAAGGAAGCTCGCCAATCCTTCCATGGGAAGAAGATGAGAGCACGCTCCACTTTGAGCCTCTCCAAGTCTCAAAGATGAGTGCTATGGTTCCAATCTAAGAACCAAATGAGATCCATGATGAACTCACTCTACATACAAATCCTCACACCTCTCTCACGCCTCACTCTAGGCTCACAGGGTTCACACAATTTGCAAAACGTAGAAAGTGATTTAACATTCATAAAAGTCTAAGTGTTTACAAAGAGATAGTAGGTATTTATAGGTTGGGTATGTTGGATCCAAGGCCCAAAATACAAATCCACTAAATTAAGAAAGGGAAAAGGTCCATTTGGCCAAATCAAACCAAAACTAAGGCCATAGCCCATAACAACAAGGCCGAAATTCAAATACGCACATCCTAAATTTATTGAAAAACAATTACAAATAAATAGGAAAACCTGAGTTTGAGATGTCTAGGAATTCCCTAAAATATCATTGGTCACCTTTAGTGTGTTCTTGTCTTAATTGTTAAAGTGAGCACACTTCACATCAGAAATAGAGAGAGGAGGAAAAAGAGAGAAGTTTTGAGAGAGAGAGAGAGAGAGAGAGAGAGAGAGAGAGAGAGAAGAAGGGAAGAGAGGCATCGAGAGGGGAGAGAGAGAGATAGAGAGAGAGATGAGAAAGACAAGGAGAGAGAAAGGATGGAAGGAAGAGAGAGAAGAAAAGAGAAGGGGAGAGACATAGAGAGGAGAGATATGGGAAAGACATAGAGAAGAGAGAGAGAGAGAGAGAGAGAGAGAGATAGAGAGAGATGAGAGAGAGAGAGAGAGAGAGGAGATAGGAGAAAAGAAAAGTTTTTTATCAAAATTTCTCTTTATTGTTTTATTGTCGTTTTGGTCCCTGAATATGTCAAAATGGTCTTTATGACATGGACTGTCAAGTGGATCAGTGTGTCTGAAGTAATCGTGTCATGTATGCATCCTTTTTGGTAGAAAACATGCCACTTATGCCAAATTGACAGCGATTACACTTTCAAGGACTGAAATGACTATTTATCCCTTCATAAAATAACAATTAGTTGTGGTAGGCCTTACGGATATTGATTATTTTACTAGCGCCGGGACCCGTGTGATGCATGGGGCCAAAGCTTTAGCGAGTACTGAATTGTTGTGATATTAAAATTTGATGGGTAAATTAAAAATCAGCACACAAACTAACGGGAATTTATAATTCAAACATAAGTAATAGCCCATGGAAATAAGGTTGAACAGTAATTTATAATTCAAACATAAGTTATTCAAACAGTTAATTTCTTTTAAAATCAGCACACAAATGAAATTGATCCATTAAAATATAGACAACAAATGATAATCAAATAACTTTAGTTTAACGCATTATTACATTACATAAGATCTCACAGAACAACACACTACATAACATATTTGAATAGATGAATTTTTTTTACGAACACTAAAGTATAAAAAAACACACTACTTAGCATTGAACTTTGCATATTTTGTTTTGACTTTGTTTTCACCAAAACAAATTTTGCGCACTCATACAATTATTTTTTTTTTTTTTGATATTGAGCACTGAACGTTGAGCATTTGAACGGTTAATTTTTTTTGTGAACACTAAAGTATAAAAAAACACACTACTTAGCATCAGACTTTACATATTTTGTTTTGATTATTTTTTTTTCACCAAAACAAATTTTGCGCATTCAAACAGTTAATTTTTTTCGATATTGAGGACAGAACATTGAACATTTAAACGATTAATTTTTTTCCAACACTAAAGTATTTCAAAACACACTATTTAACATCACACTTTACATATTTTGTCACGAAATTATATTTTTTTTCACCTAACCAAATCGATTAGTGAGGCACAAACTTTGTATATTTGAATGTTACAATATATAATTTATGTATTTTCATCTTCACTACTTAGCACAAACTTCACCTAAATTTTAATGTACTCTTAAAAATGAAAATATGAAGAAAAAAGGGGGGTGAAAATGAAAATATGAAAAAAAAAAGGGGTGGTGGGGGGGGGGGGGCAAAAGCTTCATTTAATACATAAATATTGTAACATTGTATGAGTGAAGATAAAATTAATTATATATTGTAGAAGTGTGTGACAATGTAAATCATAATTAAAAGTATCATTTTTAATTAACAAACACACTGAAATGAGAGAAATTAGAAAGAAAAGAAGATAGCATAATTAGAAAGTGAAAAACGTGGGTATCATGTAGGGTTGGATGAGAATCACCAATAAAATGGAAGCAACTATACAAAGTTGAAGGAATATTGTCTTTAAATTCTTTTTTTCTGAAGCATCTTTAAATTATTTTTTTAAAATCCAGAAAAATATGGTCCTAAAGCATATAAAGAGAAGAAATAAAAAAATAAATTGTTTTTTAAATCAGTTATCGAGGAACAAACTTTTAGTATTTGAACAGTAATTTTTTCCGAACGCAAAAGTACCCACAAACACTACTTAGCATCATACTTTACGTATTTTGTTACGAAATTATTTTTTTACAAAAAATTTGCGTATTTTAACTTTTAAAATTTTTGTCGAACGCTAAGGTAACCCAAAATACACAAAGAAATTAATTTTTGGTATGACCAAACCAATTGTTGAGGAACGAACTCCAATTGTTAAAGCACCCAAAACACACTACTTAGCATCATATTTTATTATAAAATTATTATTTTTTTAATAAAATTAATTATCGAGTAACAAATTTTGCGTACTTAAACAATTAATTTTTTTTTCCGGATCTTAAAATACCCCAAACCATACTGTCTAACGTCACACTTTACACAATTTGTCACGAAATTAATTTTCTTTTCAACGAATTCGATTATGTAGGAACAAACTTCACGTATTTGAACAGTTTAAGTTTTTTCCATATCTTAAAATACCTTAAAACACATTGTCTAGCGTCACACTTTACGTAATTTGCCACGAAATTAATTTTCCTTTTCACCAATCTAGTTATGAATGAACAAACTTCACGTATTTAAATAATTTAAATTTTTTCTATACTCAAAATTACCTAAAAAATATAAAAAGGATAAAAAAAAGAATGGAAAAAAAGGGAGTGGGGGAGCTTGGCGGGAGAGTTCGCGCGAAGACTCCCCCGAATTTATATTTTAGGATTTGGTCATCAAAATGCTTACCCCTTTTCATATATAAAACGGTGTTTACCCCTTTGTTTGTTACGTTTTTTCGAGAAAAATAATCATCGTCATGTTTGTTCATTTTATTAGAATAAATAAACAAATGGAAGAAAGAAAATACAAGTTTTTTTTTATTATTTATATTTTTTCATAATGATGAACAAAGCAGTAGAATTTTAAAAGCATATTATTATTTGGGATAAAACTAAACACAGATAATTAAAATTGTATTGAAATTTGAAATTGATAGTCATTTTTGATTATTTTTTTTGGCAAATATGATAGTCATTGTAGGATAGATGAATTAATTTTTTGGCAAAATATCTCTCCAAGTCCCTTAACTTATTTATTTGTAACGAATAGGTCCTTTAACTTTTTTTGTAACGCGTAGGTCCCTTAACTTTTAAAAACGTAACACCGTTGCCCCTTTAACGTTTTTTTGTTAACACTGTTACAAAAACACCTAAGTGGTTGTTTGTGCTGCTTATGTGGCCTTTTTTATGCTTACGTGGAAATTTTATTTACTGACTTGTTATTTGTAATTATTTTTTAATTAAAAATTAAAAAAACCCATTTCCTTCTTCCCACGGAGTACTGGTGTCTTCTTCCCTAAAATCAACCCATTTCCTTCTTCCCCAAAATTGAATCAACACACGCAGAGAAAGAATCAGGAACTCAAAACGCAATCTCATCTCATCCACGAAACCTGAACTGACATTAACGCGGAGAAGGAAGAAGAAAAAAGAAATCTCATCTCATCCACGAAATCACAGGACAACAAAAATGTTACAGAACAACGAATGTCTTCTTCTTCTTCTTCTTCTTCTTCTTCTTCTTCTTCTTCTTCTTCTTCTTCTTCTTCTTCTTCTTCTTCTTCTTCTTCTTCTGGGTTTGCGTTTCCATGTCTCTTCCACTTCTGGGTTTGCGTTTTCGAATCTGGATCTGAAAATGGAACTGAAATTGGTTTTGAATCTGGATCTGAATTCTGGGTTTGCAATTACTAAAGTTTGTTTTTTTTTCTTTTTGGTTAATTTTGAGATTGCAAATTTCTGGAGCTTATCTCTGTTTGTTTATTTCACTGTCATCTAAATCATGGTAGAGTTATGGATTGTGGTGGGGTTGTGGCGGTGGAGGAGATGGAGAGGAAGGAGAAGACAGCGGTGGATGCAAACTGAAGAGTGGGAGGGGCGTTGGAATTTAGGAGAAGACGAGGACAAAAAAGACAAATCATATTTTTCTTTAATTTTTAATTAAAAATAATTATAAAATAATGAAATTATCTCATGTGACATGTCTAGTTAGCAGTCAAACAACAGTCAAATAGCCACATCACTGACAGATTAACAGAGTTAACAAAAAAACGTTAAAAGGGGCAACGGTGTTACGTTTTTAAAAGTTAAGGAGCCTATGTGTTACAAAAAAAGTTAATGGACTTATTCGTTACAAATAAAAAGTTAAGGGACCTGTGGAGATATTTTGCCTAATTTTTTTATAAGATTGCTAAAAAATTTATCTTTGTTTTGACATAAAGATGCTTAGTGCATTTCATGTTGGTGGAAAACAACATAGAGAAATAAAATGAGCACAACCGGAGCACAAGGATTTAATGTGGAAAACTCCAAAACCGGAGAAAAACCACGAACGTACACCCTCACTCTCTCCAAAAAAAATATTTAACTACATCTCACAATAGGGGTGTTCGCGGTGCGGTTTGGTTCGGTTTTGAGATAAAAAGTGAACCGAACCGCAAGGTAAAACTACATGCGGTTTGGTTTGGTTCGGTTGGCTTTCTAAAATAAAACCGAACCAAACCAAACCAAACTAATGCGGTTTGGATTGGTTCGGTTGGTTTGGTTTTTTCCAAGACAAAACATAATTTAAAACGAAGTTAAAATTAACTAACATAAAAAATTGCTAACATAAATCTTTAAGAAAAAATCTACTCAAATATATGTAGTATATAAATTACGCTCTTTTAATTCTTTTAAGATAGTTAAGACAATGTTTAAAAGAATTTGAATTAAATATTTTATTGTAATTTTTAAATATAGCATAACAATATCGATTGTTTCTAAGTGAGTCAAAGAATTAATTGTATTTGGGCTAGTAAGTGAGTGAGTGTTACTTGCGGTTTGGTTTGGTTTGGTTTGCGGTGCAATGAAAAAAGAACCGAACTAAACCAATAAGAAGCGGTTTTTTGCGGTTTTCGGTTTGGTTTGGTTCGGTTTGCGGTTTTCTATTGGTTTGGTTCGGTTTTGAACACCCCTATCTCACAACACTCTAAAACATGTGTAAAAGAGGAAAAACAAAGTCAAATACAACTTAAGGTGTTTATGACTGGTGCATTTTGTAATGAAGAACTAGAGCCCATTATATAGCCTTGGTCTCACTCTTCCTTCACAAAACTAAGCAATGTGGGACTTTTTAAGCAATGTTGGCCAACTTTTTGTTTGCTTCCTCAAAAGCAACTAAATATACATCCTTCTTAAAAAAGAGGGCGACACTAACCCCTCAAGGACATCAGATAGCTAATGAGGGTTCACGAGTATATACTCTCCTCAGTTTCTAAAAATAAATAAACCCCTACATCTCACTATTCAGTTCATTGTAGACATCTTGGGTCAAGCTCGTCTATCTGATACTTAAGCAGGAGATAGCTCCTTGAGCTTAATGTGAAGTATGCTCCCTTTGATGGTGTCTATTTACCAGATTCCACCTTATATCTTACTTTGGTTGATAGCTTGGTGCATCTCATCATTACTAGAGTAGACTCGATATTTCCTATGCAGTGCATGTTGTCAGTCAATTTACTGTTTTCCCTACCATAGTGCATTGGCCAGTCGTTCTTCGCATTCTTCAGTATCTTCAAGGCACCCGATTTTAGAGTCTTCTTTTTCCTTCACCTTCTTCTTTGAAGTTGTGTGCTTACTCTAATGTTGTTTGAGCTGATGACCCTACTGAACGCAAGCCTACTACATGCTATTGCATTTTTCTAAGGGTCTGTTTGGGAGTTTGGAGGGGAGGGGTTGGGACTAATAGTGTAAATTCTTTAGTGATGAGAAGAAAAATTATCCCCCTAAACCCCCCCAAACCCCTCTCCTAGTTTATTTTTGGAGCACATCCAAAACCCTCCATATTTGGGGGAGTTTGGAGGGGCTCCAAAAATAAACTAGGAGAGGGGGTTTGGGGGGTTTAGGGGGATAAGTTTTCTCCCAATTACTAAAGAATTTACACTATTAGTCTCAACCCCTCCCTTCCCCTCCCCTCCAAACTCCCAAACACACCCTAAGGGATTCTCTCATACTTTGAAAGACCAAGAAGCAAGACATTGTCTCCCGCTCCTCTTTAGAGATAATTTGGCTACGTTAGTTTTTTGCTGATATGGGTGTCCCTCTCTCTCTGGAACCGCTCCTATGTATTGTGACAACAAGAGCACCATTCGAATTGCACAAAACTTGGTCTTTTATGAATGCTCCAAGCACATTAATATTGATTGTGATCTCACATTCCATCTTCTTCAACATGGCTTCATTACTCAACCTTTTCTCCCCTCCTCCCTACTGCTTGTTGATCTATTCACAAAAACACATTTCATCAAACATTTTCACTTCCTAGTTGACAAATTTTCAATACTTCCTCTTAATTCATAGTGAGTTTGAGGGGAGATGTTAGTTATAGAGTTATTATGCTAGCTAAAGAGTTTTAGTGCCATTTAAAAAACTATGTTTAAGGTAGTTTAGTCTTTTACTTTTAACCTCTTGTGTGTGTGAGTATATATAAGGGGTGTATCAGATGAGAGGAGTTTTAATATGAGAGGGTAAGAGGATTAAATCTAGACCGTATAACAATACAGGGGTTGTTGTGATTAAAAAGGTGGGTAGTTATGACATAGACTTTTTGTTTTAATCTCAACTGCCAATCATTTGATCTATGACTATGATTCACTCCTCTCACCCTCTCATGAACCCTGTGACTCTTGTAATTTAACCCTTGATATTCTGATTGGTAACCCAAAGACTATATGGCACACTTTCTTTAATATCCCAAATAGAACAGGTTTTGGCATTCGCTTTCGTCACTCACATGGTGAATTTGTTGTTGGAAGTGTAGATTGCTCACCCCATTTTCTCCAACATGGTGTAGGATAAGGTCTTACCTTACTCAAGGCCTTGCAATGGGCTCACAAACTGTCCTTGCATCAAGTCACTTTTGAAGTAGATTGTTTGATAGTGTGGCTCATAGTATCAACTTCTTTTAGGATGATATCTACTGACATTTTGGTAATATTATTAGGAATTGTTTAAAGCTTGTAGCTCAATTTCCGAAGTTTGTTTAGGGACAAACGAATAGTGCGACTCACGCCTTTGTTAGGGAAGCACCATTCATAGCTAGTCAGCAATTTTTCCAACATGTTCACGTTGTATTGAGGATTTGATTATGATGATAGGCATTGAATTCCTTTACTCATAAACAGGAAAGATAACACCCCTCACCCCTCCTAACTTTCTGAATTTGAATCGAGTGTAGTCAAATAAAAATGCAGTCATGCACTTAGTGTGTTCAAAAAATTAATTAAAAAAGAAAAAAAACTGACAAAGCAATTTAGTTATTTTATTCTAATAAGTGATTTTGCCAACTGCACTGACTGCACCATTCTGTGACTACACTGAATCCATATCCTAACTTTCTCCTGACAGACCCCATCCCTAACAACTCACTCCTCAACATTCGTGACCCCCAATGGGAAAGAAAAGAAAAAATGAGAGAAGAAAAATGAGATAGTCTGCACCCATTTTTTTTGCTCTTAGGGTGTGTTTGGAGAGAAAGAGGTGAAAGATAGTAAGGGAAGAGAGAAAGAGGTGAAAGAGAGGGAAGAGAGAAAGAGGTGAAAGATAGAGTAGATTAGAAGCGTTGTTTGGTTTAAGGGAAAGAAAAGAGAAACAGGAGAGAGAGAGAGAGAGAGAGAGAGAGAGAGAGAGAGAGAGAGAGAGAGAGAGAGAGAGAGAGAGAGAGAGAGAGAGAGATGTGTCTCTTGATTTGGGTGGAGATAAAGGGAGAAGAAGAGAAAAAATATACTACTTTTGAAAAGAGAAAAACACCCCTAAACTAAAAAAAAAATATATAATTTATGTATCAGTACTGATATTGACGGCGAAAATTCGCTAAAAGCATCAACGAATGACGTGTCTGCAAATCCATGCGTGAATCATTGCACATGGCAGTGATGTCAAAAAAAATATATATGCGCCGTATTACACAACACACGTCATTTTTGGGTCACTTCACAAAGTCTCTTCACGATGAACAACAACTTCCTTTATGTATTAGTTTAATTAACTAAATATTTTTTTTACCTTTTTAATTTAATTAATTTAATATTTATTTTAATTATTTAATTAAATTAGCTAAATATTTATTTTAATTAGCTAAATAATTATTTTAATCATTTAATTTAATTAGTGAAGGTAAAATGGTAAAAACATAATTCCTCCTTTTCTCCTCACTTTCTTCATGCAATTTGAAAGATTGCAAAAAACACTAAAATAATCATCTCTCTCTTCCATTTCTCCTCTCAACCAAACATGAGAAAATCACTCCGTCTTCCCCCTCTCTTATTTCACCTCAAACAAACACACCCTTAACTTTCGAAAGTCTGTAAGAGTTTTTTGGTGGGGTGAGGGGATACCCAGTGCGTTAGCAAAAACAAAGATGTCAGGAGTAGCGCTAGAACCCTGATCTTTCTTTTTTAAGAGAGGATAGTCTAGCTGCCGTATTTCTATACGGTTTTAGGCAGTATTGGTATACATGAGTGATAAAAATATTTTAACAAGTAGTTGGGGTTGTAGCTATGGGTCCTACCTACATTAATTTATTATAAGAAAAAAACATTGGAACCCTAATGTTTCTCACCAGTTGCAACACTATTTCCAAGGAGAGAGAAAAAAGGTTTAAGAGAAGAAAGAGAGAGGAAGAAAAAAGAAAGAACAAACATATCTAGAGAGAGGCGAAACCGAGAGGAAAATGGAGAGAAGGGAGAGAGAGAGAGAGAGAGAGGTGCGGCGATGGAGGGAGATGGCCACGGCGGAACACACCGAGGAGTTTACAACGAGGAGAGAGAGAATGATGTGGTAGTGCGATGAGAGGGACGCTTTGGGGGGGGGGGGTTGGTTAGCAACAGGGAGAGAGAACAAGGCGGTGACAATGTGGTGGTCGTGGTGGTAGCGGAGGTTCGTGGCGGTCGCTAGAGGGTGATGAGTAGGATGGTGGTGATGGTGAGGACGAGGAGAGAGAAATGTGGTGAGAGAGAGAGAGAGAGAGAGAGAGAGAGAGAGAGAGAGAGAGATGAAGGGTGGCGGTGGATGTGCTCGCCGGAGGGAGCTGGCCGTGGGGGTGGCTTCTCTTTTTCATCCTCCATTCTTTTTACTGTTTGTTCTCGATTCCATTTTTCTCTACTTATAATTTCTTTTCATTCTGTTTTTAATTTTGCTGTAATCTACTCACTATGTTCTTCCTATATTTTATTTTACATTGTGTTCTTCCTATATACTTTTTCTTTCAATCCCCCACTATGTTCTTCCTATATTTTATTTTACATTGTGTTCTACCCTTTTGAGAATATAAAGAAGGTTCTGCGTGCACATGGAAGTAGCTAGCAACAACAGCAACGACAACAACGGTGTGCAAGTGGGTGTCACACTTATAATTTTTTTAGTTTTTCTTCTTGATTTGCCTTCCTAAAAGTATTATTAACTTTCTTTATTTGGGTTGTTTGCTCTCCATTTACATGATTACAGATAAGGCCCTCAGCAAAATGGTTGAGGGAACTTTTGAAAAGGTCTTGGAGTGTTAGGACAGAGAAAGGAGGGAAATGGCTTCCATAAAAAAATATTAGTGCAATGAAGAAGTATCTAGATGATTGAAAATGGTTGTGCAATGAAGAAGTGTAGCGACCGAAAAATCCGGGTGAGGATTCCTCGAAGGTTCAAAAATGAAGCAGCCACCAAAGTTTAGTTTAAGGGCAAATATTGGAAAATCCCTTTTGGAATGGATAAGGGTCCTTGAGACCAGATAAGGGTTCGGGAGTCGGTTATGCGTGGGGAAGGTATTAGCACCCCACGACATCCTTCCTAATGAAGGTTACCTGCTAACTAGTTGTAGGAAAGAATATTAATTTTGAAAATGTTTATTTTACCCTTTTATTGTGAATTAAAAAGAAAGAAGAAACTTGATATTTTATTTAAGAAAATGATTATTTAGGAAAAGAGTAAAAAAGGTTTTTTATTAGTGCACTTGACAGAGGTCGGCCGCCCTCTAGTCCTACGTATCTCCTGGTAGAGAATCAAATCGCACGTAGTTTTTGGTAGAAAATGTTTGTTGGTTGGTGTTTTTTAATATAGGGGTTTTAGGACTGTGTGATCTGTGTTGAATGACCAATGGGGGTCTGAAGGAGCGTTGGGGCTTTGAAAATAAGATTTTTGATTTTTGAAATGAAAGGAATGTGTTTGTATTTTTTTTAACTTAGAAATTATTCATTTTAAATAGGGATTTTAGGACCTGATCCGTAACGGTTCATTAGTGGCTTAAAAAGCAGACTAACCCGACTGTACAGTCGACTTAGTCCCCTATTCATATTTTGTGGTTTTTGTAAAAAAAAAAATTATTTATTTTGTGAAGAAATACTAAAGAGAAAAAAAAAGCGAAAAAAAGGGGGTGCAACAGTAAAGTTGTAACACCCCGAAATAATAGATTAAATTATTTAATTAATTAAATTAGATTTAGGTGGTAGAAATAATAATATAATTACTATTTATTATTTATTAAAATATGGGGACTTATTGTTGGGGGCTAGGAATAGTAAAATGAGGAGTGGTAGAGTAAAGGGCCACGATTAAGTCGAATTGGGCTAATAGAAAACCCATGATTTTAGTGAGTAAGTCGAATAGGGGTTTAGGTTGGGGTTTGGCATTTGCGAATTGTTGGAGAAAAGAAAGAAAAGTGCGAATAGAAGAGAGAAAGAGAGAAGAAGGGACGGCGCGCAAGGGAGAAGGAGAGGAGGAGGAGGAGGTTTCGCACAATCCAAGGAGAAGGGGAGAGAAGCTGTGTTGCTGTGGTTTCTTGGTGGTTTCGGTCAGAGGGGTCTCACCTTCGAATAACCTAAGGTAAGAGGGCTCTCTTTCACCTATAATGGGTATATGATGAGGATTATGTATGGGTTAGACTCTAGGAGGACTATTGAATTGATTGTGTTGCTATTTGTGTAATTGATGTTGTGTTTGATTCAATTTGATGAAATTGTGGTGTTTGATGTTGAGATGAACTATGAACATATGTTGCCTAATTTTGAAGGTGAAGTTAATATGCTTATGTGGTGTTTGACAAAATGCATAAGTATGTGATGTTGAGATTGGTATCTGGTGATTGATCACAATGAGTTTTACTTGCTTATAGTTTTTGTGCGTTTCTGGACACTGTTTCGGTCCTTCTAAAACTGGTACTGTTCGGTTGATCCAAAAATTATGTGGCTGATTGTTTTTGAAAATAGACTTAAAGCCGGTCGTTTTGGCACTGGTTTCGTTCAATTTGGAGTTGTGTAGCTCAAGTTATGAGTCTCCAAAGTTAGGTCAAATTTCTGGAATCAAACTGCGAGTAGGTTCGCTTTTTGTAGGTTTTGTGTTCTCAATCGAACTCCGTTTTGAATGATTCTGGTTTCATTGGAAAGTAGACTTAATTCTCTACGAAATAGGCACTGATTTCACGAAATTTCATTAAGAAATGAGAAAGAAAATTTAGTTGCAAGTTGGGTAAAGAATTCTATCCGATTTTGGTACTTCAGTGTAGTGTTTTGAAAAACTGTACCAACTGGATACTTATTTTGAAAAATGAAAATCATAGGCAGAAACTACACTCAGAGCTTCCCAATGAGTGGTCTTTTGTTAAAATCCGATATCGTTTGCTATTTTAATTAATTCTCCGAAGTAGGTGCACTGCTGTAGGAAATTCTGCACTAGTGTTGTGCTGCGCCAGGGCGCCATGTTGCTTCCCTGTGTGCGCCATGTTGCTGCCCGTTTGGCGCCCAGTGTGGCGCAGGTTGCCCCCAGGCGCCAGTTTGCTTGCTGTTTGGCGCCAGTGTGGCGCAGGTTGCCACAATGCGCCAGTGTGTGTGTCGTGGAGCTGTGTGACTGTTTAGTCCCTGGGAGTGACTGTTTTGGTCCTTGTAGTGACAGTTTAGTCCATGACTTTTGGTGTTGACGTATCCGGTGAGTTTGATGTAGCCATAGAGCTATTAATTGATGATGTATTGGTGAATTAAATGACGGTGTATTTAATGACGGTGAATTAAATGACGGTGATGAATCTAGTGACAGTGTTAATTCATACATGATATGATTGTTTGTGGTTGATGCATTGTTCATGGAGTCACATGCCTCATATGCATCAAAGTGACGGTGTAGGCTTCGGCCTTGATATTATTAATGATTATGACGTACATGCCCGAATGACGATATTTGTGACGGTGATGGTACCACATGCATATACCCTTGGTGTTGGGTTGCATTCATGCATTTACTCATGCAATTGGTGATGTCTCTTGATGATGATGAATCGATGTGTTACAAATTGATGCTGTATGCTTGTTTATTGAGCAGTGATGTTCTAGTTGCCTTTCACTAACATGATGTTTATCATACATTCTATTATATGTGCTAGAGACTCACCCTTCTGCCTTTTATGTTGCTTCTCATGTTGGCAACGTGCAGGTGATCCCGAGTGAAGGTTCTACCTTCCTTAGTCTGGTTTTGGTGTCTTGCTCTGATACGTAGCATCGGGGGGGGGGTGATTGGTCTATTGGTCGTTTTAATTGAAGTTGTTCAAACTAGTTATTTGGTGATGCAGTTGAATATGTTTATGAAACATGTCATATTCCGTTGCGTGGTAATTATATGAACTGTAATGTCACTAAATAGGTGTTTTTGGGGGTTCGTCCCGATTGATGTGCTATGTATCACATACTCTATGGTTTTATGAGCTTTCAGGTGTTGTTATATGTTGTTTGGTGAAAATGTAGCACCCTCTTGCGGTTGCACTGAAAAGATTTTCGAAAACTCTGATTTTTATTCTTTTAGATAGTTGTATTAGAAAGGGGGTGTTACAAAAATGGGGCGCAGCTGACCACGGGGATTGTATTATTAAAACTGGGGTGCGGGTAGTAACCCATTCACATTTTTAGTAGACTGGTCCGTTTCAAAAAAATCATGGGCTTCAAGGGGGGGCGTGCGAGGTAGAATGCAGGGTGTTAATATAAATCTAAAAAGTAAAAAATGTGAAAGGACAAAATTGCCCTTGCACTCCTACTACAAAAGGAAAACCCTAATTGCTCTCCTCTCTTCCCACGGCGCCTCCTTCCCCAAAATACCCAACCCTAAAAAAAATTTTCTCTCTCTCTCTCTCCTTGCTGCGGCCGATCCGCCTCCCTCCCTAATCTCCTCTCTTCTCTCCATGCGCCGTCCCAATCTCTCTCCTCTCCTCTCACAGCGCCGCGGCCCGATTGTTTCTTTCCCCTCAACCCTACCTTCCCTCTTCTTCTTCTCACCGCCGTTCACCCACTCCCTTCATCCCTAACCGAAATTTCGCCTTCCTCTCATCCCATAGCCACCGATCCCCTTTCCCTACCCTTCATTTCCGTCGTTTACTGTTGTTGAAAGGGAGGATCCGAAGCTTTAAACGGAGCTTGGTTGACGGAGAGAGGTGGTGTTTCGGTCTTGGTGGTGTGGTACGAGGACGGAGAGGGACAGTGATGGAGTGTAGGTCCAGACGGCGGTGTAGGGAGGGGTTTTAGACGGTGGATAAGGGTGGCTGTTTGGTAGTGGTTCAGTTGACGGGTGACGGTGGTGTGGTGGGAGATGGTTCAATCGGTGGGAGTTTGGGGGTTGGCTACGGAGGTGTGGGTGGCGAAGAGAGGTCGTTGACGGTGGAGCACGGTGGTTGGGGGTTTACGGTTCGAGATGACGGCTTGCTGTGGTGCGCAAAGTGGATGACGGCGCGGGATGGCAACGACCACCGTCTACGGTGGTCGGGAATGGTACGGTTCCGATTCTTTTTTATCCCTATTTTACTGTTTCTGTTCCTTCTTCTGTTGCTTCTGCTCTTTTTTTTGTGATTTCGTTTTCTCCTCTTTTTTAAAGCAAAACCCTAATTCCTTGAATTAATTTATTTTTGACCTATTTCGTTCTCTAAAAAGGAAGAGAGCAACCCTAATTTGTTTGTGTGGTCACCTCCAAACCTATTTTTTCTATTTGTAATTTATTCCTAATCTGTTATCTTAATCTGTTGATGGCCCTAATTTACCACTATCAGTATTTCTAAAAAAACAGAATATGAACTAAACCTAATTATTTTCTTTAGTTCATACACACAGTTTGATATTGATTTCAGAATAATAACAACTACATTTTTTGCAAAGTGACCTATTATATACCAAATTGGACAAAAGACCAACCTCAATTCCAGCTTCTGTAAAACCTCTTATCTGCCCTGCTATCGTTTTTGCTGCTTACTGCTTCCTACTGCTTCTCGCTTAAGAATTTTGAGTATTTTATTGATTAGGGTTTCAGTGTGAAAACCCCTAACCCTTTATCTGATTTCTGAGTTTTTTTTGTGTGTATCTCTGTGTGTGTTGGAGCAGGGAATCAAAATCCCAGGAGACCAAGCTGTTGTTGTTGCAGCAGAGACACAGTGGAGCAGCAAGGGATGGCAGCAGGGGGTGGAACAGGGTTGCTGCCACTGCAGCAATGTTTTTGCTGAAAATGGAAGCCAAACAAAATGGACAAGAAGAAAGAAGCTTGGGCTTCTAGCTCCAGGGAGAGAGCAAGTCGCATGCTGTCTCTATTTGATTTTGCTTTATTATTTTTTTTTGTACTCTTTTTTTGCTTTTAATTAATTTTTGTACCAATTGTATTTAAATTTTTTGTCTATATGCATATCAAAGTTGACTTAGGTTGTACCTTTTATTTTGTAAAAAACCTGTTTATAACGATAAAAAGCATTAATTCAGAAATTGATTTTTATTAGATTTTTTTATATAACAATAATAACAAACGATAATCATAATATCAATAAGTAACGAAACCGAGTTAAACATTTGCAACGACGAGATGCGGACGCGCTTCTGTGACGAGAGCGAAGATGCGCGCATAATAAAAAATGAAACGTGGCACAGTGAGAACAACAATGCGTGCACAATTAAAAGCGACTCGTATACGCTAGGTGCGAATTTGAAACCATTTGCTTTAATCTAACGGACAAAATTGGGGTATGACCGCTGCCCCTCTTTATTTATATTTTACTAGGAAATATGAAGGGCTTCCAAATTTCTCAAGTAAAAATAGAAATAAAGATAAAAATACACTAATTTTGTCAAGACCTTTTCTTTTTGAGGAAATCATAAAAAAAATGGGTTTACATAGAACAAAAGTAAATAGGGATCGCCGGGGATCTGAAGGAGCACTGGGGCTCTGATGGTCTAATTCACAGTCGATGCTTGGCGCATTGATTGGAGTTAAACTGAAGGACCGACGGGGTCTGAAGGGCATGTCTAAGCCTGATGGACCAATGGGTCTGAAGGAGCGCAAACTAGCAACGGTACTAGTAAAACGGTCTGCTTGGGGGATGGCTTTTTCGAGCGGCCATGGGTGGCAAGGTCAGGTCGTTGACCTGATTTTCACACCTCGAAGGACGTGCACTGTGTATTTTTAGGCGGACACAGCTAGTCTGAAGGACCTGGGGTCGGATGATCCGTCGCGCTTAGTGGCGACAGAGTGATCTTGAAGGTAAAGTTCGAAGTCGTTGCTTTGACATACTGGGTCGAACTGAACTGATGGACCTGGGGTCGGATGATCGGTCGGTTGCTCGATAACGCGACGTGCGATCTGGAATGAATGACCATTGGAGGTCTAAAGGAGCGCTGGGGCTGCGAGGGACTGTTGGGGGTCCGAGACTCTGAATTGTGATATGAGACCAGCGCTTGGAGCACTGACTTTGAGGGAACAAACTATTGGGATTGACACATGGCGTACTTGCCTAGGACATACCTAATGAATGCATTTACCTGAGAAGGGAAAAGCTATCTATATTTGGCATATCTAAAAATGCGATGAATGATGCATGCGTGCAGTATGTGAAATGGTAGGTGTTTGATGGGATGAATGAAACGTGGCAGATGATGTGAGTTGAAGTTGGTGGAACATGGAGGTTGACAAACAACGTATGTGAATATGAATGTGATTGTGCACGATTTTTCTTCTTTTTGCTTTTTCCTTTTTTCTTAGCATGTGATGAGTGTATGAAATGCAATGTGCGAATGTGACGCAAATGTAATACTTTGATGTGAATGCCATGGTGGATAAAGGAGAACACGCGAATGCATGGTATAATGATATGATTAGTGATGTAAAAAACTTTGGCAAGCGATGAGACCGGCGCTTGCCACGTCTATCGAGGCAAACAATGTTACACATGTGACTAATGTGTAATGATTGGTATCTGGTGGGATGATGGATGAATTGGGTATACCATGGGTGTTGAACTTGACGGGATGGGATGAGAAAGTTGACAAACGGTTGTATGCGGATGCAGATAGGATATGAATGCAATTATACTGCTTAGATGCAGGTGCTACGATGAAATGCATGGTTGCGTGATTTACACCTTGGTGGGGGTAATGAATGCAATTTGGATGATTTTTCTTTTGCCTTTTCTTTTTTGCTCTTTTTTTTTGTCTCTTTTTTTGCTTTTCTATTTGGGCCTTTCTTTTTGCTGGTCCTTCAACTCGCAAGACTTCCGGCATGGGGTTACGAGGCTATCAAGTGCATTCGTACTCCTAAGTCAATTGCGCATGACTGGGACTTATCATTTGAGACGATCGCGCATTTATTGCTCTATTCCCGCGGTTCCTTTTTTCCTTATAGGTATTTTAATGAAAGACTATATGTCTTCTGTGATTTTCGGAAATTTCGTAATGATTGTAATGCTTTTGATTATGCCACACGTTTCACAATCCAGTATCAATTATCACAAAACATCATTTCCAAAATAAGACAGGAGTAAAAAGAAGGTAAAGTGTTTGATATTGACACTGGAGGCCAAATGTGCATAAGGCACCGACTTAAGATTACGTGAGGGATTTCATCGAAAGAATAGGAAAGCTGAAACACTAAGCAGACTTCTCGGTAGTTAGTGTCCTTGAAGTAACGGTGCCGACCACCCATGTTCACGACCTTGATCACTCGTCATCCGACTTTTGGAAGTGTTGATCTCCACAATGTTTGTTTAGTCCAACTTCCTGACCCTAATTTTTGCCTGGATTGCCCCTTTTGGATTTTCAATCCACCGGGTCGCTCTAACTTTTGCCTAGGCTGCCCTTCCGGGTTTTCAACCTAGCGAGCTCATTTTTGCTTGGCTCATCTTTCTCATTTTTCTATACTCCTTTTTTAGGCAGAGTTTATCGGGGGTGGGAGGTCTTCCCCATCCATTTTTGTGAGAATTAGGACTTTTCCAGAGAATGATTTCTTTACCACGTAAGGACATTTATAGTTCGAGGCCCATCTCCTGCGGGAATCCTTTTGGGTATGACTTTCTTGGGCACCAGGTCTCCTTAAAATTATTGAGGACAGACCTTCTTCTGTTAAGCTTTCTTTGTTCTTTTCTGGTATGACATAAGACAACCATTCTTTTGTTTGGTGAGGTTTAATGGAATTACTACTCCCATTGCACGGGGTTGCCCCTGTTGAAGTATGAACGAGATCTGATCTCCATGTAAGGTGAAGTGTCACTATCATCCCTGATATTCTTTGTTTTTTGTCGCAACAGCCCCATTTGTTGTTTTTTTTTTGGGCGGTATGGGAAGGGATCATGATGCTCGGCTTGGAGTCTTTACATGACCCTTTCACCATTTTCCGTGATGATCTTTTTAGGAAAGCCGTACCGACAGACCAAATTTCTCGATAGTCATGGATTTGTTACACCAGTGGGCGTTTTATGTCAGACAAGGTGATGTAAGCGAACTTTCTTGATTTGCTATCCTTTGGGTGTGATGTTAATTTAACACCTTTTTATCTTCTTGTGTGCCCAAGGTAATCATTTCGTTTCATTCCACGCGAGGCTGGGTCACTTTATCCTTTTGTTCGATTACTCTTATTACCTCTGGACCCAGTTATCTTCAACATCTTCCTTGGTTTGATTAACGGGGGATCAAAGTTATGACATGAGTTGCCGACGTTGTTATTTTCAAGGACAAGTTATTTAAATCTGCATTAGTAGAAATTGAAGAAGGATAAAAGAAAAAATAAAGCGAGCAAATGAGTAAAAAAGGAATTTATTGGAGAATTCAAAATGCTATTTTATTAATATTGATACCGGAAAGAAACATGCGTTCCCTTATTGAAATGTCCTAAGGCTTTGGGTGGAGCCATAGGATTTGCATTACGTAACATTACTTTGAACTGAAAATTACAAGAAAATCAACAATCTCCCAATTCATAATTGCTTCAGTTGTAGGACAAAGGTGCACAAGGTTGATGATGTTGTTTTTAGCTCTTTGATCGCCTTCAAAAGCATTGACGGATGACTTCTCATGCCCCTGGCAAAGGGTTAGCGCCTCCATTCGGAGCATCCTCATTGAAGCTCAACCATTTGGATTCGATCAGATCCTGAATCACATGTTTCAGTGCCTTGCAGTTTTCTACTGAATGCCCAATTGCGCTTGCGTGAAATTCGCAAGTGGCGTTCGGGTCATATCCTCTCGGGAAAGGAGGTTCAATGGGCCTCATCGGGCGGGGGGAGATTAGGTTGTGACTAATAAGGTGGTCGAACATATCTGAGTAGGATGCGGGAATTGGATCAAACTGTACATGTCTCCTTTCTGGGTAGTTTGGTGGCTTATGGCTTTTAGTGGTTTGGGTAGAGAAGTGCAAGGCTTGAGGGTGGTTTTTGGAAGTGTAAGAGGCTTTCGAAGGTCCTGTTATGGAATTGGTTCCCCCTTCATTATTTCTAGCAAATCCTGCGAAGGGCTTCTTTGGGTCATTGGTTTCGGCCGAACCGTAAGAAATTTTCCCGTTCCTCATTCCGTTTTCCAACCTTTCCCCTATGGTGATCATGTCAGAGAAGTTAGAGGATACACTCCCAATTAATCTGTCATAGAGGGGTGGTTGCAGCGTATCTATGAACATGGATACCATCTCTTTCTCTAGTAGAGGCGGGACTACCTGCGCTGCCGACCCTCTCCAACGTTGGGCATACTCCTTGAATGATTCTTTGTTTCTTTTCACCATATTCTGCAACTGTGCTCTATCGGGAGCCATATCGATGTTGTATTTGTACTGCTTTAAGAAAGCATTAGCCAGATCTTTCCAACATCGAATGTGGGTGCGTTCCAACTGCATGTACCAGCTTGAGGCTGCCCCAGTCAAGCTGTCCTGAAAGTAATGGACGAGCAACTTGTCGTCGTGTGCAAATGCGGCCATTTTTCTACAATACATAGTCAGATGGCTAGCAGGACAAGTTACTTCTCTGTATTTGTCAAAGTCAGGCACTTTGAACTTGGGTGGGATAATCACATCAGGGACGAGACACAGATCATATGCATCCCTTGCCCCAACGTTGAATCCTTCTATTGCTCTCAGGCGCTCTTCTAACATCTGATATTTGTCCTCGGGCTGAGAGTCCTCCATTGAGTAGTTATGAGAGGGTCCTCTCATGTTGTAGTGGGGAGGAACCATAGGCACTGCAGCGGAGTTCGGTGTAGGAGCATGATGAATTACTACTGGTGACGGAGTATAACCCTGTGTAATGACCTGTGGTGCAGCCGCAGGACTTGAGAAGTGAACTCGCGGTATTTCTGCATTTGTATTTTGAGCTGAAGGTCCAGCGACTCCCGAAGGTCCTTCCTCTGGATTGGCTTCCATGGTAGGAGGAGCGTAACCAGCTGGGAGACCGTAAGGGGGCCATTGGTAGCTCTGGATGTTCACTCCAGCGGTGTGTGGAGTCTCGGAGCTGGGAGGAGGAGGAAGGTTCGAAGCATTGTTCGCAGTATTCCCTGCCGAAGCACTTTCATTTGCATTTCTTCTCTCGAGGAGTTTCACGAATTCATACATTTGATCTTTCAGCGCCATCATCTCGGTCATTTGATCTTTCAATACCATCATCTCACTCATTTGATCCTTCAGCTTTGCAATGTCTTCTTTCAGAGCCTGGTTATCCTCTTCGGCCATTTTTCTTGCTTGTGAACGAGTCCGGTAGCGATGTTGATGAACCAGCTTGCCCCTTTTATTATTATTATTATTATTATTATTATTATTATTATTATTATTATTATTATTATTATTATTATTATTATTATTATTATTATTATTTACGTAAGTACATGAATGAACGAATGGATGTGCATGAAATGCAAATGTATGATTTCGTGTTACGCCGAGGAACTTGTAAGTTTCTGTTTGACGCAGAACTGAAAGAAACTTATCTTATTAATGCAAATGTTTGATCCATCTTGTCAGAAAGAAGGTCTTACAATTCCCTGGCGGTTATAGAAATGTATGAAAAATGAAATGTTAATGTGCAATAATTAATTTCTTTTTTATGCCATGCAAAATGGAAAGGTAAAAATGCATGAGGTATGCTAAAAAAATAATTTGCCAAAATAACATATGATTTTTGAATTCTTTAGAAGACCGGAAAAATGTATCAGTGTTTGTTTGAATGCAGGGGTATAAGGCTCCTTTGTGTCCTACGAGGGTTCCTTAGAGAATAGGTCTAGGGCTTGTCTGTTAGGTGAACCTTTCAAAGGGTAGCTCTAAAGAGTCCTACGTAGGGTTCCTAGAGCCAACGACCCCGTTCGAGAACGCTAGCCACAACAATAGGCAAGCTATTAGAAGGGATAGCACCCTCGAAGAGACCAAACTCTAGGTGAGACTTTCGTAACCACCGAGCTGGACGTACATCCAGAGGGCCATTACTACGCAGTCTCGTTCTAACTTAATTTATGCTCCAGTCCGGGTATAGGACTATTCTCACGTGTGTGCAAAAGTCTGATAGTGGAGTGTGTGAAGGAGCAAAATATCAGGAATACCCCCAAGCTGCAAAACAAACAAACACATATACAACAATAATAATCTTCTACCCTAGGGTTTATATACATAAAAGAATATAATTGGCAAAAAAATAAAAGACTAATCACATATACAAACATAATGGTCTTCTATCCTAAGGTTTACATATCACATGAAAATAATATAATTTGCAAGAATAAAAGACAAAAGGATAGGGTAAAAATAAACATTAAATCAACAATTAATCCTACAACTGATTAAACTAGGCTTGACTCTCTAAAAATGTCCCCAGTGAAGTCGCCAGCTGTAGCGACCGAAAAATCCGGGTGAGGATTCCTTCCTCGAAGGTTCAAAAATGAAGCCGCCACCAAAGTTTAGTTTAAGGGCAAATATTGGAAAATCTCTTTTGGAATGGATAAGGGTCCTTGAGACCAGATAAGGGTTCGGGAGTCGGTTATGCGTGGGGAAGGTATTAGCACCCCACGACATCCTTCCTAATGAAGGTTACCTGCTAACTAGTTGTAGGAAAGAATATTAATTTTGAAAATGTTTATTTTACCATTTTATTGTGAATTAAAAAGAAAGAAGAAAATTGATATTTTATTTAAGAAAATGATTATTTAGGAAAAGAGTAAAAAAGGTTTTTTATCAGTGCAATTGACAGAGGTCGGCCGCCCTCTGGTCCTACGTATCTCCTGGTAGAGAATCAAATCGCACGTAGTTCTTGGTAGAAAATGTTTGTTGGTTGGTGTTTTTTAATATAGGGGTTTTAGGACTGTGTGATCTGTGTTGAAGGACCACTGGGGGTCTGAAGGAGCGTTGGGGCTTTGAAAATAAGATTTTTGATTTTTGAAATGAAAGAAATGTGTTTGTATTTTTTTTAACTTAGAAATTATTCATTTTAAATAGGGATTTTAGGACCTGATCCGTAACGGTTCATTAGTGGCCTAAAAAGCAGACTAACCCGACTGTACAGTCGACTTAGTCCCCTATTCATATTTTGTGGTTTTTTGTAAAAAAAAGAAAATTATTTATTTTGTGAAGAAATAATAAAGAGAAAAAAAGCGAAAAAAAGGGGGTGCAACAGTAAAATGGGGTGCAGCTGACCACGGGGATTGTATTATTAAAACTGGGGTGCGGGTAGTAACCCATTCACATTTTTAGTGGACTGGTCCGTTTCAAAAAAATCATGGGCTTCAAGGGGGGCGTGCGAGGTAGAATGCAGGGTGTTAATATAAATCTGAAAAGTAAAAAACGTGAAAGGACAAAATTGTCCTTGCACTCCTACTATAAAAGGAAAACCTAAAAAGGAAAACCCTAATTGCTCTCCTCTCTTCCCACGGCGCCTCCTTCCCCAAAATACCCAACCCTAAAAAATAATTTCTCTCTCTCTCTCTCCTTGCTGCGGCCGATCCGCCTCCCTCCCTAATCTCCTCTCTTCTCTCCATGCGCCGTCCCAATCTCTCTCCTCTCCTCTCACAGCGCCGCGGCCCGATTGTTTCTTTCCCCTCAACCCTACCTTCCCTCTTCTTCTTCTCACCGCCGTTCACCCACTCCCTTCATCCCCAACCGAAATTTCGCCTTCCTCTCATCCCATAGCCACCGATCCCCTTTCCCTACCCTTCATTTCCGTCGTTTACTGTTGTTGAAAGGGAGGATCCGAAGCTTTAAACGGAGCTTGGTTGACGGAGAGAGGTGGTGTTTCGGTCTTGGTGGTGTGGTACGAGGACAGAGAGGGACGGTGATGGAGTGTAGGTCCAGACGGCGGTGTAGTGAGGGGTTTTAGACGGTGGATAAGGGTGGCTGTTTGGTAGTGGTTCAGTTGACGGGTGACGGTGGTGTGGTGGGAGATGGTTCAATCGGTGGGAGTTTGGGGGTTGGCTACGGAGGTGTGGGTGGCAAAGAGAGGTCGTTGACGGTGGAGCACGGTGGTTGGGGGTTTACGGTTCGAGATGACGGCTTGCTGTGGTGCGCAAAGTGGATGACGACGGCGCGGGATGGCAACGATCACCGTCTACGGTGGTCGGGAATGGTACGGTTCCGATTCTTTTTTATCCCTTTTTTACTGTTTCTGTTCCTTCTTCTGTTGCTTCTGCTCTTTTTTTTTGTGATTTCGTTTTCTCCTCCTTTTTAAAGCAAAACCCTAATTCCTTGAATTAATTTATTTTTGACCTATTTCGTTCTCTAAAAAGGAAGAGAGCAACCCTAATTTGTTTGTGTGGTCACCTCCAAATGTATTTTTTCTATTTGTAATTTATTCCTAATCTGTTATCTTAATCTGTTGATGGCCCTAATTTACCACTATCAGTATTTCTAAAAAAAACAGAATATGAACTAAACCTAATTATTTTCTTTAGTTCATACACACAGTTTGATATTGATTTCAGAATAATAACAACTACATTTTTTGCAAAGTGACCTATTATATACCAAATTGGACAAAAGACCAACCTCAATTCCAGCTTCTGTAAAACCTCTTATCTACCCTGCTATCGTTTTTGCTGCTTACTGCTTCCTCTTGCTTCTCGCTTAAGAATTTTGAGTATCTTATTGATTAGGGTTTCAGTATGAAAACCCCTAACCCTTTATCTGATTTGAGTTTTTTTTTGTGTATCTCTGTGTGTGTTGGAGCGGGGAATCAAAACCCCAGGAGACCAAGTTGTTGTTGTTGCAGCAGAGACACAGTGGAGCAGCAAGGGATGGCAGCAGGGGGTGGAACAGGGTTGCTGCCACTGCAGCAATGTTTTTGCTGAAAATGGAAGCCAAACAAAAGGGACAAGAAGAAAGAAGCTTGGGCTTCTAGCTCCAGGGAGAGAGCAAGTCGCATGCTGTCTCTATTTGATTTTGCTTTATTATTTTTTTTTTGTACTCTTTTTTTGCTTTTAATTAATTTTTGTACCAATTGTATTTAAATTTTTTGTCTATATGCATATCAAAGTTGACTTAGGTTGTACCTTTTATTTTGTAAAAAACCTGTTTATAATGATAAAAAGCATTAATTCAGAAATTGATTTTTATTAGATTTTTTATATAACAATAATAACAAACGATAATCATAATATCAATAAGTAACGAAACCGAGTTAAACATTTGCAACGACGAGATGCGGACGCGCTTCCATGACGAGAGCGAAGATGTGCGCATAATAAAAAATGAAACGTGGCACAGTGAGAACAACAATGCGTGCACAATTAAAAGCGACTCGTATACGCTAGGTGCGAATTTGAAACCATTTGCTTTAATCTAACGGACAAAATTGGGGTATGACAAGAAGTATCCCAAATAGCAAAAGGTAAAACTTGTGTATTTGACTTTCTGGATGTGAATCCATTTCTTTTTAATTTTGCATTAGGGGGGATGATGGATTAAAACCAATATTGTACAACATACCAGTAACCTTAACTTGCAAACTTAATTCAATTGGATTGTGTAATTCAAATTTTTTAAAAGGTTCAATCGTGGTGGTTTCCGCTCCGACAAGTAGCAAGAAGACTTAATTTGATTGCTAAAGGTGTGACTGTGGCGATGGCGGTTAGGAGGCGATGAATTGTGTGTGTTGCGTTAGCTTGATTCATTAATAGTGACTAATCAAATTTTATTAAATATTATTACTATTAGGATTTTTCCCAATCCTAAAAAATTGTAATTAATGTAAGTGACTGAAGTAATGGGCTTGCTGCAGCAATAAGCTGTTGATTAATTGATTGGTTCAGGTATGACTAACTGACCTCGAGGCATGTCTTACAACCAATAGATGAACATTATCAAGCAATAGATTAGTAACAAGTAAGACACAATTCAATTGAAGTAGTAGTAAACTATATAATAAAAGCTATACGAGTGTGCTTATGCTTTCAATTTTTTGATTTTGTCTAAAAATCTTTTATTTGCAGACCTCTTTGCATTGCTGCTTTCTTGCTAACATAGTGTGGATCTGCTGCAATGTTTCCAAAGCTTGAAAAGGCAAAGCAAATCATGGCTGCAATGGCTTTGCAGCTTAGCTTCTTCAAATAATTGAAAACGTATCATTTCAGGTGAGTTCCCGTTTATTTTATTTTAATGTTTTTTTCTTTAATCATACACGTGCTTTGATTATTCTCATTATTTATTATTTATTATTATATACCAAACTCTTTTTTAGCTGATTCTTGGAGGAAGAAAGGGGGAACTGAGAAGAAAACGCAGACGTCATAATAAACGCAAGGGAACACGACGATTGCAGAGGGGTATGACTTTGCTCCATTTCTTTTCCTCACCTTCTTTCCCCTACTGTCCTTCACTTCTCTTTTCTTTAATTCGCCTCTGGTTTGGCAAAGCTTGCCCATGTCAAAGAAGAGTGTGATGCTATCTTATGGTTTATTGCATGGTGTTTGTCTTTATGTTTCATACAAATCCTGCTTCCAGTTCTCTTTCAGTTTGTTGAATTTTGATTCTGTATGGTAGGAAATGATTTTATTTATTTTTCACTTTGCTTTTTTGTGTTTTTGTTTATTCATGCTTTGCTTTTTTGTGTTTTTTGTGATTTTAATTTACTCTTCAATGTTGTTTTTGAGTTCTAATCGTTTCTCTTTATTTGTTCTTTAAAACTTTCAATTGCAGTTTCTCTGCACTGTGATTATCTGACTTTTAAAATTTGTGTTCAATAGTTTTTTAAATTTATAATTATTTTGTTTTTTGTGAAGGTTGGACTTGAATTCAGTGGACTTGACAGATAGAAGCATAGAACATGTTCATGTTTGTTCCTATTCAGTGATATTCAAAATCTGTAGTTCCTGAGGTGAGAAAAATCGATTTTATACTTATTTATACTAATTGTGCTATAGTCTCTCTTTTATAGGTGGTGAAGTAAGGCCTATAATTATAGGCTGCTCCTCTTTGTGAAATAAGCAAGCTAGAAAGCCACTAGCCATTTGTACTAACTATTGAGAAATAGATTTGAAGTATTTGTTATAATCCTCTCCCACGGCACGCCGACCTACTCCGACATGGTGGTAGTCAGAGATGAGACGCGATAGAGATGATGGCGGTGGTGCTCCAAGTATATATAATGGCAAGCATTCTGCTGAGGGTGTTGATAACGTTCAATGAGATGTTTTTTAAATTTGTTTAAATTGTTGAATGCTTAATGTCATCATTGTCATGGTGAAGTCATGGTGATGTCAAGTTGTATTCCTATGGTTCAACCCCATGAATGAATCGAGATGCTCTTAATGTCCCTCTCCTTTCATTTGAATTTTTGTATCTTTGTTTTCTTTGTATTTTTTTTTACTTTTTTTTAATTTTGTAAATTATTGTCTGAGCAAACCTCATTCTATCCACCCTCCGTATCTCATCTAAATGTCTTCAACTTACTTCATTTAATTGTTCTTTCAATTAGAATCCCAATTTTCCACAATGCTAAAGAAACTTATGTCATCATTACCTCAATTGTTACATTGCCTTTTCTATTGATGGTAAAATTCATAACTTTATGACTAGCACATGTAACTCTATTGTCATCATGCAACACCCACACCACTTGGATACTTTCATCTTCATGTTACCATTTCATCTTTTCTTTTTCAAATAAATAACAAACCTTTAGCACTAGTGCAAAAAAGGGATTTAAAGTCAGGCGAAAAGGGGATTTAAAGTCAGGCGGGGGCTTGACTTTTATTAAGTCGACTTTGTATGTCTGGAGTTTTAAAGTCAAGCGGTAGCCTGACTTCGTAAGTCTGATTTAAAGTCAAGCATTTATTGCGCCTGACTTCGTAAGTCTGATTTAAAGTCAAGCATTTATTGCGCCTGACTTCGTAAGTATGTTTTAAAGTCAAGCATTTATTCTTGCCTGACTTCGTAAGTATGATTTAAAGTCAAGCATTTATTCTTGCCTGACTTCGTAAGTATGATTTAAAGTCAAGCATTAATTATTGCCTGACTTCGTAAGTATGATTTAAGGTCAAGCTTTTATTATTGCTTGACTTCGTATGTATGATTTAAGGTCAAGCATTATTGCGCCTGACCTTAAAAGTTTTTTTTTTTTAAAAATTTTGGTTTAATCTATACACCCTGGTTATACAAATTTTTCGTTAAAAAGAAGCGACTCCACTGGGGATCGAACCCAGATCTCTGGTCCCGTGGACCAGCGCCTTATCCATTGGGCCATGGAGTCATATATCAGTGCTAGTTTTTGCCAATCAAAGGATCTATCTATTCTTTATAAGGCAACATGTAATGACAGACTATGCATCTAAATCATAAAATTTCAGAATACAATCAATACATTATGGACCAAGGAGGCAAGTCATAGTGCATTTTCATAAATTAACAGAGAGGTACCAAAAGCAGTTAGATAAAGCTTATGTTTCTAAAAGGCTTTAGCAACATTTTGTAAAAGTCTGCGTACTAGTAAAGTAACCTTAATGAATGTAACCAATCAAGTGCTAGTCAACTTGCATTCTCAAAATAGAGTAAAACATATTTCTCAAAACAAGCATAATTTCCCAAAACAACTCTGATTTCAACATTAACCTTGAAAATTCTCAAGGCAAACTAGCAGTATACACTATACAGAGGCTGTTAGCAACAGGAAAATAACTAGAACAAAAATTGGAATTTGGCAAACAAGAAACACTAATTATTTTCTCTAACCTAAATGTTGATTGCTTGCTTTCTTTGTGGAAATTGCATCTTCTCTGGTTCTGTCTTCAATGCTGCCTGCATCTGTCTTCAATAGAAAGTAGACTTGCTTTTTCTCACTCTTGAAAGATGCTTGTCCTGTTGACAAAAAACATGGTTATATTATACACGGGTAAATTGAGGAATCGTGAAATGGAAAACAATTTGAAGAACTGAACATGAAGTAATCTTTTTCATGATCCTTATAAAGAAAAACAGTTTTGGTAAACTTTCTTAGCTTTGTTAGAAGGAAAAACTGTGACAATTATTAAATTTCAATCATCTTTGTCAACATGATGTCATTCTAGTAAAATTATAATCAAATGTCATTCTAGGCAACACAAGATATTAAATGAAACAAAGTGAAGTCGTGCTGAATTTTACACAAACTAAATGCCTGTAGAAATGCAGCTAAGATGAGATACATTATTCCCCAAAGTTGACTATGTCATATGGTGAGTGCATATAGTGTTTTAGCTGATTTAACAACATAGACTTTGAACAAAGGGATAAGAAGAAATTCCAGATAAAAACTTCTCAGTAAAATGATGAAATGATTCAAATCAAGTTTCCTCTTTCATGCTTATACAAACTATCCCAGTTCCATGCCTCACAATAAAATGATGAAATGATTCAAATCAAGTTTCCTAGAAAATGCAATTCTTGATGCAAGTAGAACTCTAAATTTACTAAATAACAGGTCAAACTCTTTCAAATCAAGTACCTTTAAATGAATCTCAGAAACAACTTCAACAGCAACAATAAAGCTGCAACTATCTCTTCCTTTTTATCCTTTTTCTCCTTTTTCTTCTTTTCTTTCTTTTCCTTCTTTTCCTTCTTCTCCTTCTTTTTATCAGCAACAGAAGGCTCTTGTGTATCTTCATCCATTGCAGAATTAGATTTTTGATCAATAACTGAATCAGCTGCAGTGTTATATGTCTACAAAGAAAAGAAGAATCAGCACAGAATAAATAAAATTAAAATTACTCTTAAAACAAAATAAAGTTCTACACAAAAAGATTTCACAATGACATAAAATTTGAATGAAATACTCCACTATTAATTCTCACACCACATTTCTCACACCACATTTTGAGTTTTGACCAACCTTGTTGATAAAATTCTTGGAACCAACGATAACAGATCCAACAGGAGCACCTATACCTTTTGATTGGCACACCTAAGTCATATTGTCAAAGGAATCATAAATCTGTTAGCTTGGTTATTATTCAATAAGAAGATATGTAAGTGACTAAGTTTTTTATGAAATAGGTAATAAGAAAAGGAAAATAAAAAGAAAAGCATATTGAAACTGAATCAGCAGCTTCGACAAGCCTATTGACAGGAACACCAAGTGCCTGAAAAATTTACTTACAACTGATGTATTGAAAATTCGAGCTCCATCGATGTGAAGCTGCAGTCCGTGCTTCTTAGCAAGCTCTCCAACCCTATCAGTATATTCGGCTGAAAGGCATCTTCCACCAGACCTGCATTCAGAAAAATATCAGTCACAATTCTTCTTCTATAAACTTAAATAAAAAATAATTTTTTTCAAGAAAAGTTGCTGACTTTGCATGAGTGTTTTCCAAGCAAATAAGCTTGGTGGTAGGGTACATGAGCTCTCCCCTTGGATCTCTGATAGCAGCTTCAATCAACAAGTATAACCTCCATTCTCATAAATATTGATGTGGCAATTATCTCCAGAACATCATCATCAACTTCAGTTTGGCTTTTAACCTTCTTTTCTTCAAGTTTGTTGTATCCAAACAAGTCTAGCCTCTCTTGTACTTGCTCAGAGCTTAAACCTTCTCTTGTGCATTTAAGACTATCAAAAACCTCCTCAAGAGGAATATTCTCCTACATACCACAAATTACAAGTTTAACAAATGTCATATATATATATATATATATATATATATAT
Source organism: Astragalus membranaceus (assembly GCA_039519185.1). Lineage (NCBI taxonomy): Eukaryota > Viridiplantae > Streptophyta > Magnoliopsida > Fabales > Fabaceae > Astragalus > Astragalus membranaceus. Next base: position 36,627,817 of record CM076847.1, read on the forward strand.
ATATATATATAACAAACTGAAATATGTTTTCAGTTCCATGAATATAATTTGTATTATTTATTTCACATACCAGATCAGCAGCTTCCTTTATAACAGCATCAAGTGACATGGTAGCCTCTACCATATTTTCTTTCTTTTCTGAGTCCCAGCAACAGAATATACACTTTTGAGCTCTGAATCAAAACTAGAATCATTTAAATGCAGAGAATATACAAATCCTCAAGAGAATATACATAACCCATCAAGAGAATATACACTTGTGAGAATTAAACCAAATTTAATTACCTTTCTCTAAATGAAACATCTGAATATTTTATTTTCAAGTTTTCCCTTTTCGATTTCAATCAGAATAGATGGGGCCTTCAGTAAGATGTAGGTGCAACCAATTTTACAATGTAAATAAAGAGCCAAATATGCTTATACCATTAGTAAGAAAATCGTACCAGAAACTTGAGTATATCAATCATATGATGAGGAGAAAATACACAACAGTTTGGCATCGGTTAATGTGTCATGAAGTTTTAATCATGAGAACAAATGAACATAATCCTTTACCTCATGTAATGGTCTTTGTTATCATCATGTAATGATACTTGCTAAGAAAATGGAGAAGTTTACTTTAAGTTCAGATTAAAGATTATAATGAGTACATAAATGTAAACAAAAAAAACTAGTACAATTTCCATAAGCAAGGCAAGAAATTCTGCACAACTAGTTCTATTATACCTCAAGCCATACTGCAAGTTTAGGCCTTCCTTCTGTGATATCATGCTTGAACACATCAGCAAGCACAAGTTGGAATCTTTTAACAAATGGAATGTAGGCAATATCCACCTGCATTAAAGAAAATATCAGACAATGTACTAAAAACAACAGATGTTTTACCATCACAAACAAACAACATTTTAAAAAAAAACATGAGCAACATTCGTAGTTGTTCTCTTATTATTTGTTTCCCTTTTTATTATAATTTGATTTGATTTGTGATGGCCTGTGAATGGAGAGAATTGGAGTGTTAGACAAAGACAACTAGTTTGCCTTGCTAGGCTGCTCTTGAAGAAAAGAAGAATTTTGGTCTTAGATGAGGCAACTGCATCCATTGACACTGTAACTGATAATTTAATTCAAAAGACTATCAGGGAAGAAACAAGTGGATGCACAGTCATTATAGTAGCACACAGAATTCCTATTGTCATTGATAATGACTTAGTTTTAGTCCTTCATGAAGGTACTATAAGATTCAGTATGCACTTCAATATTTATGATCATAACATTAATGATATGAAACCTAAGAAAACATACCATCCATAAACTACTATTTTGATGTATACAGGGACAGTTGTGGAGTATGATCAACCAACTCAGTTGCTACAGGACAGTTCTTCTTCGTTCTCCAAATTGGTTTCAGAATTTTTGAGGAGATCATCTTAAAGTGATTGCCTAAAAAGGTAAAAGAACATGAGCAACATCCAACAGGGAAACATATGTAACTAGCCTGTGAATTGAAGCCATGGCATGTCAGTAATACTTTGCCTAATAGTAATGTTAAATGGAGCTCACCTTCTGTGCAAGGCCTATTTGATCAAAGTTATCATGCAAATCAATCGACTCTCGCAATCTATCATAGTCTTCCTCCTCAACATATATTTCATTCAGGGCCTCATTAACAGCAGATACATTATTGCTCTGAACTGCAACCATATATGGCTTGACCAGACAGAGCTGACCAGCCTATAGTACATTACAAGAAAAACATTGAGTAAAAGAGAAAACCGGTTATAAAGTATAATGAAAATTTTACTATGGACAATATTAATTCAACCTTTCGCATGATGTCAACAACACGTGAATGGTCAACTCGGGGTGCAAGGACATTCAGAACATCATTAATAAGATCTGGATGCTCTTGCAAATAGAAGTGAACAACAGCCTTGTAATACAACTCCACATTAGCAATTTTGACAATAACATCTTTGAGTTGCATGTGATCCCATGCTTTAGGTGAATGGTTCATGATGGTTGTTGCAGCATTATCGAACTCATCATATTGGATATACAAATATAATTTTTGCAGCCTCATATAACTCTTCATCATACAATCGGTCACCAACATTTTGAAGATTGGCCACATTTGGCATAAGAATGAACTCCTCAATGTCACTCAGCCTATCAATCTTTGCATATGAATAAATAAGCTCACTGTCCACCTTGGGTTCTTTTGTCTTCTGCCTGACCATCAGCAAGTATTTCACCAAGTATTGTCTCTCGATGCATTCTTACTAACTGACTTATCACCTCTCTGGAGACTTTTTTAGAAGCAATCTCGGGAGCAAAAGATACCTAACAACATCATTCAAATTTCTCAGGCTTATTAATTTTTTTAGAGATTGAATCTTATCTGTTTTAATGTTCCTATTTCATGTTAAATAATAATCAATAATCTAACCATTTAAACTTAAAATGAAGAAAAAAAATGTTATAGACTAGTATACTAACATCGTAGTGATGAAGATCCCTGTCAGCAACTTGAACTTGAAAATGATTTGCCCTAACTTGTATTTTTCGTCCCAATCTACCAAAATCAGGACGATCAGGAAATCGAATAGCCTTTGACGACGATGGCGCAGACGGCTGGAGCGGTGGTGCGGTGGTGCGATTTCCGACACGGCGGAGCTCCGGTGGAGAGTTCTCCGAACTTTAAATTTCTTGAGGGGTTTTCATGCGAACTCTTAGGGGATACCAAATATCAAACTCGTTTTTTGATTGGACGTCTATGGTGATTGGAAAATGAGGGGGAAGGTGGCGGTCAAGGGTTTGTGGAAACGGTGAGAACGGCGTGGAGATCTGAGAGTGAAGAGGGTTCTTCGTGTTAGAGATCCATAGCTTGTGTAGTCTCTGCTGGAGAAGAAGGAACCAGACGTGAGGAAGAGGAACGGAGTGAGCGTGAGAAGCGAGCGTGAGAGGACGGTGCGAACTGAGGAAGGTGACGGTGAGGGAGTGAGGGTGAGGGAGTGAGGGTGAGGAAGGTGACAGTGAGGGAGTGAGAGAGTGAGCGTGAGGAAGGTGACGGTGAGGGAGTGAGGGTGAGGAAGGTGACGGTGAGGGAGTGAGGGTGACGGTGAGGGGGTTGAGGTCCGATAGAGAGAAGAAGAAGGATTAGAGAGAAGAGGAGTGTTTAGGGTTCGCGTGAGAGTGAGAGTGAGAATGGAGAGGAGAGGAGTGTTCTGATTGTGATAGTGAGGGTGAAATTGTTTTTTTTTTATTTTAGTACTTTAGAGGTCAGGCGTGTATATGCCTGACTTCTAAAGTACTAAAATAGAAAAAAAGAATTTCACCATTAATTACAAGTTTGCCACCGTGTCTACTTATATAGTCAGGCGAATACACGCCTGACTTCTAAAGTCTAATTTTTGTTTCTATTTTTCACTTTAGAAGTCAGGCGTGTATTCGCCTGACTTTAAAACTCACAAGTTTTGCCTCTTAATTACACTCACAAGTTTTTACTTTTTTTTTAATTTTGTAAATTATTGTCTGAGCAAACCTCATTCTATCCACCCTCCGTATCTCATCTAAATGTCTTCAACTTACTTCATTTAATTGTTCTTTCAATTAGAATCCCAATTTTCCACAATGCTAAAGAAACTTATGTCATCATTACCTCAATTGTTACATTGCCTTTTCTATTGATGGTAAAATTCATAACTTTATGACTAGCACATGTAACTCTATTGTCATCATGCAACACCCACACCACTTGGATACTTTCATCTTCATGTTACCATTTCATCTTTTCTTTTTCAAATAAATAACAAACCTTTAGTTATGGTAGATTAATATATTTTTTTTATCTTTTTTATATGATTTTATACTTATTTATACTAATTGCATAATTACAATTTATGCCTACATTCATGGAGATTAAATTCTTTATAACGAATCAACACAAATGTTTTGCACCGAATCAAGATTTTTGGGTGACATACCACTCCTGGAGCCCTTCAGTGTAATGTATTTCCTATCGAATAAACCCAGATTCCTATTATACCTTATGTTTTTCTTTTGGTGTCTACCTTTGTGTTTCTATTTTAGTGTTAAGAAGGAAAGTGATGAATGAACCATTTCCCAATCTTTTTATAGGATCTATTAATGAGGAAAGACTTTAAAGAAGTACTTGAGAAGTGGGAGAATTAAGACATTAGATTTCCTGCCGTTGATCTTTTCTATCTTACCCAACTCATATTTCTTATTTTTTAAACATTAAATTAAACCAATGGCTATAATTTTCTATATAGTCTATCAAATAATGCACGCGTATATGAGACAACCTGTGAAAAACACGGGTCGGTGGTCTAGGGGGGCAAAGTAAAGTCTGGCTCCAATTTGTTTCATCGCTGGGGATCGAACTCGGGTACTAGTCGAGTCCGCCCCTTAAAAAAATTACTGTAGATAAGTAGCCTTTTAATAAATTTGTAGTTTATAATATGTTTTTTTTATAAAACAATATAGGAAAATAGTCTCATCCAATAAATGTGTGAGACATAATTTGTAATGTATAAAACTTTATTTTTTATAGATGTATGACATCACCCTGGGTCAAAATTTCTAAATAATATTTTTAATAAATGTAAAATTGATATTAATACATGTTTTATAAAACAATATAGTAAAAAAATAGGAAAATAGGGTGCATCACCTTAGGTCACTATTTAGAACTTATAAATTTTTAATAAATGTGCAATTGATAATAGAGGATTTTGGAGCCTTTTAATAAATTTGTAGTTGATAATATGTTTTTAATAGAAAAATATAGGAAAATAGTCTCATCCAATAAATGTGTGAAAAATAATTTGTAATGTATAAAACTTTATTTTTTATGGATGTATGACATCACCCAAGGTCATAATTTTGAGTTTATAATATTTTTAATAAATGTATAATTGATAATAGGATGCATCACGTTAGGTCATAATTTAGAGTTTGTGGTTAATTTGTAGATTTTGTTTGCCTCACGTAACAATCTTCTATGTGATTCACGTACCATCTACAACTCCTTAGCTAAATTTATTTACCTACTTTTAGTACTTGCATCCTGTCATACCCTAATTTTGTCCGGCTAATTTAAAGCTTACTAGAAAATCCAAAATATGGTTTTTGACGTTTATGTGTGTCGTTCCCAGTCGTGTATAGGCGTGTTACTTCTCATTGTGCGCGCGTGCGATTTTTAACAATGTACACATTTTTGTCCTCGTCGCGGACGCGTGTTCGTGTCTCATTGTGTACGAGTGTTTATTTTGGTGCACGAGTTCGCGTATTCGCATCTACAGACGCGCTTTCGCGTCCCGTTGTGCACGCGTGTTTTGTTTTGGCGCTCAAAAATGAAATAAAATGAAAATAAAGAGAGGAATGGCCAAACATGTCCAAGTCTATTTTTATTACAATAAATACAATAATCAAAGTTTATAAAAATTAATTACATTTAGAGACAAAAAAAAAAGCAAAAAAGTAAAACAAAAAGAGGGAGTATGCGCCCTCAGGTACAGTCTCTTTGAGTAATATGCTAAAACTAATTTCTTCTTGTTCCTTTGTTGCTTTTCCAATTTTGCACCAACAAGACAACTTTGCAGGCACCAACCTGCAAGTTGCTGCTCCTCCTCTCCACCATATATGCTCTTTCCTCTTATAGTTCAAGCCAAGACCTCCTTTTTGTATAAAACACCTGTTGTGCCAAAACAAATAGAGATCACTGCCACGCCTCTCAGCTCTCCCACACCAAGACAATTCTCCACAAACACCACCAGCCTGTATACAACCAACAACAATAATCAACAACTTCTCTATAAATAGGTCCCAACAAATAGAAACAGGGGGGAACAAATTCCATGAGAAGGGAGAGTGGAAAACTCAGCAACACAAAGGGGAGAGGATTTTGAGAAACAAGGAAAAAACAACTGAAATTTGAGAGAAAAGGAGAGAGAAACAAAACCTCTATCTCCGGCCACCGTTCGCGGTGGTCTCCGCTGTACCGTCACCACCTACACACCATCAAACCACCACAACACCACTATCACAACCATAGAGATATAGTGGGATATGACAAAGAGAAACAGTAAAAAAAATGAGAGAAAATTCTCATCTTACCACCACTGACACCGTCAGTGCGCCGGCGCGCCACCGCTGTTGCCGCCGTCCTTCTCCCTCCCTCATCGCGAACCAAAAACAGTCACCCCATCACCGAACACCCCGTACTCGCTTCCCTTCCGTTCGCGTTCGCCGGCACCACCATGGAACCACCCGTGGTGGTTCTCCTCCGGTTGACTCCACCCACCGCGAGCCATCATCCGCAGAACTGTCACCCTTCCCCTTCGATTTCCCTCTCTCACTACCATCAAACCAACCCCCACCGTCGCACTCCTCTCTCTCCCCCGTCGTCGCTTCTCCAACGCACCACCCAAAACCACCAACAACCACCACACCATCCTCCATCGTAACCGCCACCATCGCCGTTCTCTCCCTTCCACCGCACCGTTGCTGTCTTTCGACAGAGCCCCATCACTATCGCTTAATCACCGCCGGCGCCTCTACGGTAGTACCTGTGGTCGTACCCTCCGGCGTCGTCCCCTCCGGCGCACTACCACCACGGCCTCCCCACAACTCACAAACCCATCATGACCTACATCTCCACCGCCAGCACCGTTGCCGTTGACACCACCACTACCGGAGAACCACCAGAACCGCCGGACGCCTTCCCCTCCACCTTCGGACGCATCTCTCTTCGGTTCTCCTAGTTCTCTCTCCCTCTGGTTCTTTCTTCCTCTATTTCCCTTATTCCCTCTTTCTCCTCTCAAGTGTATTTCTCTCTCTGTGCGGCTGGGACAAATTCTTAGGGTTTCAATCCCTGTTTCTTTTACTTTCCCTTTTTATACCATTTTATTCCTTTTATTTTATTAAATATTTAAATGATAAAAATGTTTTCTTTAACTCCCTCTTGTTGTCATCGAGATCCCCCTTCCCCTGATTCTTTCTTTTTTGATTTCACTATTATTCACCACTTATTTTCTATTTATCTAAATAACCAAATTAAAAATAAGTTGATCACTAAACACAACCCTTTTTTTACCCTGCACCCCTTCTCTAGTTCTAGTTTATGGACCTCATATTTTAGTTCGCGCTGATTCGATTATGGACCTGTAGTTTAACCCCACTATTGATTGCACCTCCATGCTTTAATAATACAGCACCCCCTGTATTTCTACTACAACCTATTTCGTTTTCATTACACCATATTGCTTTCAAACTAATATTTTTCTTTCAAACAATCGAACCCCCCACAAAAACAGTTTGTTATTGATGGTCACTTTGAGTTCGGCTTGTTTGATCGTTAATAACAACATCAGTTTTCAAACAGGCTATGAGCGACGACCACTCTGAGTTTTACTCGTTTGGTAGTTGCGTATGCCCCTACAAATGTCTTAAAACTCCCAATAAATAAAAAACGTCCAACAAACATTTTCTACCCAAGAACTACGTGTGATTTGATTCTCTACCAGGAGATACATAGGAGCGGAGGGCGACCGACCTCTGTCAATTGCATTAATAAAAAACTTTTTTTTTTCCTTTTAATTCACTTCTCTCCTTTTTCTCAAAATACAAAAAATAACTAACTGTTTATCATGTCTTTTTTATTTATTATTATTAGGATAAAAACATTATTTTTGAATTAATAAATGTTTACACATTTAGTTAAAAAGTAACCTTCCTTAGGAAGGATGTCGTAGGGTGCTAATACCTTCCCTACGCATAAACGACTCCCGAGCCTAAACCTGGTCCGCAATAGGGATTTTCCAATGTTTGCCCTTAAACTAAAACTTTGGTGGCGGCTTCATTCAAGAACTTCGAAGAATCCCTCCTCCGGATTTTTCGGTCGCTACAGCTGGCGACACCACTGGGGACAAATTAAGAGAGTCAAGCCTGGTTAACTAAATGTGTAAGTTTTTATTAGCTTTATATTTTGTTTTTGCCCTTATGCTTGTGTTACTTATTTATTAGCATTTTGTTATATTATTGAACCTTAGGGTAGACGACTCTTTTTGTTATTATTGTTGTTTATCTTTTCCAGCTTGTTTAGTTTAGGTATTTTGCCCTCATCACACACTTCACTTACACTTTTGCACACACCTCTGAGTGGGGCCCTATACCCGGGTCTGCAAATAACTTAGGACGAGTGGAGATTATTAGTGACAGTCATTCTGGATTTTATCTGTCTGACTCTCATGAAAGTCTCAGCCAGAGTACGCTCTTTCATGGTATCCCACACCAGGTAGCTCGCTATCGTTGTGGATCATATCAGGAAAGGGATTTTAGCTCTGGAGACCGTTGTGAGGAAATGAATAGAGCCACCTAAGAGATTGATCACATAAGCGACCCTAGACCATGTTGAAAATCCCAATTTAGACATGACCCACCTAGGACACAGGGGCACTATACTTACCCTCTCTATCAATATGGTTAGTTTTTCTCCAAAATTAAAATCACTCAAAAATAATTTCATGCTTCCTTCATTTGCATGCATACGAGACGACATCATTCCTTTCATTCACCATACAAAAAATTATCATAAAATAAGATCATTTTTTTCATCATATGCATCACATTGCCATTTCCCTACCGTACCATTCATCATATATTCATAATTCATAAATATCGGAAAAAAAATCATCAAATAGTGTAGGCATCTTGTCATTTGCAACATCATTATTACAAATTGCATGAGACATTCAATAACATTTCGCTCATATTGTCATCATAGTCCAAATGCGCAATTTCTCCATACATGCATCATTTTATCCTAGTTGCATCATCTCTCATACTCATACATCGCATTGCTATTATAAAAATTTATTTCTAAATGCATCATCTTCATGCATCATAAAAAACAAGGACAAAAGTCATTTATTCCTATCCATCTCAAATGCATCAGTCCTTCAACATGCGTCAAAATAAAATTATAAATTTCTTCATTATTGCATCATTCATCACCCAATAGCATTTTGTTAGCTTTTTATTTTAGTTGAAGCATAAAAAAAAGGGTTAAATATGTTTTTAGTCCCTACAAAATCGGCTCCTTCTAAGTTTAGTCCTTACATTAACGAAATAGGCGTTTTGGTCCTCATCTTATTTTGCCGTTTTCAATTTTAGTCCCTCATGACTTTTAATAACGCTTCAAAACTTTTAATAGCGCTTTTTTGACCTTTTATAAGCGCTATTAAAAGTCTTGAAGCGCTATTAAAAGTCATGAGGGACTAAAATTGAAAACGGAAAAATAAGATGAGGACCAAAACGCCTATTTCGTTAATGTAGGGACTAAACTTAGAAGGAGCCGATTTTGTAGGGACTAAAAACATATTTTACCCTAAAAAAAAGGATAAACCATCACGCATTTCATTCATCTCCATTGTTGCTCATGTACAACAAACGTCCATATGTTCATTGCATTATACTTTATTCAAAGAAAACACAAAAAATCACCATTCATTCATACTAAAATCACTCTTCCATAAGCATTTCATTGTTATTGCACTATCATGCATCACGAAGGTATCATTTTTTTAAAAATTGCATTCATCTTGCATATCCGTACACCAAAAGAATATTACCCCCATATTATATAAAGGTTATGTTCATTACTCTTTTCCACGCATTAAAAAAGAAGTCGATGCGAGTGTCATGCATTTTGTTTCCTCGCACACAAAAAAAAAAGAGGCAATAGCATCATAGACACCGACATTCATTCATAATCATTCAAAGTCATGATCACACAGTGTAGGTACCACATCATTCATAAAGTCTTGAATTACATTTAAAAAAAAACATAACATTCATACATCATTTCCCTCATGTGGTCATCCTAGTTTAAATGCAACAATTCCATATTCATGTGTCATTTCCCAAATAAAACAAAAAAAAAATCATTTCATTATAATTGTATCATTTGTCATCTAATAAATCAAAAATAAGAGTCTGCATACATGTTGCACTACCTCTCGGAAAACGAAAATAATTGCATTAGAATCAAACATTTATTTCTTCATGCATTCGCATTTTTCATACATATCTGTCATCATGGGCATTATATTTTGCTAGAAAATAAAAAATCACCATAGAACGAGTAACTTGTTTTCATATACATCTCGTTCTCATGGTACTAACATGCATATCATCCTCCAAAAAAATAAAGACGCTACATAGTTGTCCAACTTTCATCATCTTGCATACTCAAAAATATACTATATTCGTTACTCCTCTTCATGCATAGAAAAATAAAAATGCATTAGTCATCTGACATGCAAAATAAAAGAAAAATAATAAAATGATGCCACTTTCTTGCATTATTCATCATCATATTGCATTGCGTCCGAGAAATCATTTCGGATAGTCAATCTTTTCAAGCGATCATTCATTCACATTCCTTGCATCTGCATCAGGCAACATTATTCGTTCATTCATACATTGCATTTTTCTTTCTTTTCACGAAAAAGAAAAGAATAAAAAACATGATCACAATTAAAAAAAATTGTGATTGAATATCTCATTTAGCATGCATTTCCATCATCAAATAATATAGGCATTTCATCATTTGCAACATCATGAAATGCATAGCATTCACGCACCTTTTCACTCATCCAAAAACTGTTGTTTCATTAAATCATCCATACGCCATTTCATCCACACATCGTTTATATACCGTTTCAACATGCATCATGTCAAAAATTACGTCATCATTTTCGCATCATTCATAGATACGTATTTAGCATTTCATTCTGATACATGAAAGAGGCTCTGCATCGGTCACGTGCCGCATTGTCTCCAAAAATCATTTAGAATAACTGACCTTTCCAAGTGATCATTCATGCGCGCATTTCATGCATTCGCATCTACATTTTCGTCATTTTTCACCATGTGTTCCTTCATGCATTAGGACACAAGGTGCGTTTAACTTGATTATTCTTGTTGCGTGAGCATAGTTAGTCTTTCAACTAAAAAATAAAAAAATTATCATGCATTCGTAATAGAATACGGTCATCGTTTTCATTATCATGGTACCAACATGCATCTCATCATCTAGAAAATAACAAAATATCATATTTCTTATTTTACTTCATCTTGCATAACCCACACGCCAAAAATGAGAAAATAATATCACCTTGATATTATAAAAAAAAAAATTACATTCATTCATTATTTCATTACTCCTCTTCATGCATCATGAAGAAACAAAAACAAAAGTCATTCATTCTCATGCATCTCAAAAACAACTCCTTCATGCGTCATAAAGAACAAAAACAAAAGTCATTTATTCCTCTCACACCCATCTCAAGGGCGTTAATCCTCTCACATGCATTAAAACAAAATTAGGATTTGCTTCATTTTCTTCTATTCTTGCATTGTTCATCATTCAATAGTTTTTTTGTTGTTGTTTTGTTAGCCTCTCACTCTAGTTGAAATTTTAAAAAAAAAAAGATAATAAGTAAAAAATAAAAAATAAAAATCAGACACTTTCTTAAGGTATGATCACGCATTTCATTTACCTGCATCATTGTCTGTGTACAACAACATCCATATGTTCATGCATTCTGTTTTATTCAAATAATTTTTTCCAAAAATAAAAAAAACGAAACTCATAAGATTTTTTTTGACACACTGTTTGATGAGAGACGATGCCTTCTTGAAAATATATTTTAATTGATTCCTCTTCCTTGGAAAATGTTGTCATACTCTAACTTGATTCACCAACATTAAGTTCTTCACCCTTCACTCCATATACATCCTACTCATACCCACCACATTCATGGAAACCACCTACCCGCTTAACCCTTCAATGGAATTCACCGATGACTCATTCACCATCATGGTCACTCCAACATTGACCACATCTTCAAACCCTTGCTCCTGCAGGCTTGACCCTTAGCCTAAGAGACACACCCCACCAAAGGCATTAGCCAACATATATCGCACACCCGTGACAAGAAGCTTAAATGTCTATTTTGTTAACTTGTGTGGTTTTGACAATTAAAATTGTTCCATCTTAAGCGGTGTTAACTCTCCATGAAGCATTTGCAAAATAAACTAACCTGACATGTGTGTTTACCGTTGTTTGAGTCAGTTATACTACCCCTGTCTTTCCGCCACTTCCAAAACCAGACCCAACCATCCATAAAAGGCCCAGTCCCCACAAGAGTATTTCATTCGCTTTCCCCCAGTGATGAAATTTCACGAATAACACTTTGTACGCTCCATACTGGGGCAGAGTGATGATCACTAAGATTTTCTGCTAGCATTCTAAACACTCGTGCAAGTCCTTTGAGTAAAAAAAAAACACAAAAGAGATCCAAAAAAGAAAAGCCTGTTAGGTTGAAAACTCGTGAGATCAGCCTGAGCAAAAATTAGGGCATAAAAAAATAATAAATAAAGAAAAGCAAATATATTAAAATGAAGTTTTGTCCCATAGTTACAATTTCAAGAAAATAAGCAATCATGATTTGAATTGGAGTTTGGCCATTTTCCTATATCCAAAAATCCAAAAAAGAGAAATGCCCTTTGCTACCCACTTCGAGCCAAAAAAATCAAAAATCTTTCAAACACCTTAAACAAGGATCAATCTCATATCTAACAGCTCGCTCAGCTCGAAAGAAAAAGAAAAATCACAAAAAAGTGAAATTAAAAAAAAGAGGATCGAAAAATCCTGAAAACCAAAACGGTAGAATTTGCGAGCTGACACTTCACACCATCGAGCATATAAAAGATCATTGTCTGAAATAAACCCTCAGACACTTCCTTTGGCATAAGCATCCTATCCTCCATAAACCCTCAAATGCGCTACAACCCTAAAACAGATACATTCTACCATGAAGCACATAAAAGATTCTTTGTCTCAACCAACCCCGAACACTCTCAGGAGCAAAGTAATCATTTCCTTCATGAATCATTAACCACTGGCCATATTACAATCCAAAGGCCTATTCCGATCAGTGATTGGTTGCTTCCATTTTTCTCAAAGCTTATACTCTAGGACAAAATAATCAGAATAATTTATTTGCTCAAAAAAAAAAACAAAGAGAAAAATATTATTCCACAAAAAATAAAAAAAAATTAAAAAAAAAAAACTTAAAAGGGCTTGCACGCTTGAAGTTCATCAAGAGAAGATAACAGTGATCATCAACAAAATGAATTTTTATCGAACCAAAAACTCTTGACTGTCTTAGCTTGTGGAATCCTTCCTAAGGAAAACCACAAATCCCTACTAAGGCAGTTACTTGACTTATCATATCAAAATGGGGCAATACCCCACCCTTCATTTCACTCAAACTCAGGAAATTTTTTTCAACAACCCCAAAATACTCTCACCTTTCATCCCGTTCTACACCCATATAGTCGTACCAGACAAATCTCCAAACCATTATTCTAACTTCGCACCCTGTCGCAACCACACTCGAAATGGGGCAATTTTCATCTTTAATGGATTGGGGTAACCTTGTCCTCTTATAGACCGGGGCATCATATCCCTTGGGCCGAAAGAATCCTTTTGCCTCTCATTCCATTCATTCCTAGTCACTTATCACCCTCAATACCTGCATAGTTCCCAATCCCTCAACCAGTCTATATCCTTAGTTGTCATTGTCCTCCTTAGGCAAAGGCAGACTGTTTCACTCCCCACTATTTGAAGTCAAAATTGGGGCAGACAAACATTTTTACCTTGGGGCAAGCTTATCTCTCATAAGCTTGAGCCAATAAACCTCATCCTCCACTCCACTCACGTGACACATACCCTACATTTCTTGAACCCTGAGTCAACTGCCACATTCATTTGCATTCACACCGTTTTTCATATTTATTAAAAAAATGCTCCAAAGAGAGAAACACATGTTAATGACAACCCCTCTAAGTTAACATCTTAGACTTGAAAGCTTAGCCATCATGGGTCATCATAACCAAATGAGAACCCATCTGCAAATACACATCTCGATCTCTAGAAAGGGCACTAATACATTGCCGCAAGCCACACTTTTCAAGATGACAATCTTGAGCTTACCAGAGTTCAAGTCCAAGCCATCAAAAATCTTTCTTCCAAGGAACGATCAATTCAAAATGTCCAGCTCTCTGTTTCCAGCATCAAAAGTTTCATTTCACATCAAACATTTTTGCATCCTTACCAAAACAAAAAGTGTTGTTACCAACAAATCATGCATTATACATGTCCTCATTATTCTAGAATTAAAACCATGCATCTGATCATACCCATCACAACTCTTTCATACAAGTATTGTACATGCATTCACATTCCACTTGTTTTACCTACACAATTTTGCTTCTTGTGCATTACGCATTGCGTATGCGGGCATGCATCGCCACACATAACATGTATCGCTTCAATAAAAATGCCAAATGTCGGTCCCATCATTACCAAAAGTCTGTCTACATCCCAATCAATCACATCATCGCACCATATATTTAGGCATTTCCTTTTGTTCACCATAGCATTTGCATCAAAATATTACGTATCCATCACATTCACATTCTCATTTCATGCATTCATCAAATACCAAAAAGGGCAATAAAGCGAAAACACAAAAAAAACATCATTCTGCATCCCGACAAACATCCAATCATACACCATCCATCATTCACGGGCTTTTGTAGTCCATTTGCTTTTACATTGCATACATATAACACTTTTTTGCTTCGATAGACGTGCCAAGTGCCGGTCTCATCGTTGTCAAAAGCTTTCTACATCACCGATCATATCATTCGCTATGCATTCCTGTGCTTCCTTTATTCACCATAGCATTTGCATCAAATAATTACATTCGCATCATATTCACATTCGCATTGCATGCATCAAGAAAAGAAGCAAAATAAATAAGAAAAAGCAAAAAGATAAATCCATCCATTACATTCATCATCACACCAAAAATTAATCACTACAGTCACATTCACATCTCATACACCGTTGTCAACTTTCTCATTCCATCAGGTTCAACAGCCATGGTATACCCATTTCATTCATCATCCCCCAGATACCAATCATTGCACGTTCATCACATTACACACATGACATTGTTCGCTTCGATAGATGTCCAAGTGCCAGTCTCATCGTTGCCCCCAAAAAAGAATTTTTTTACATTACTAATCATATCTTTGTACCATGCATGGCATTCGCGTCAAAGCATTACATTTGCATCCCATTCACACTTTGCATTTCATACACTCATATACCAAGAAAAAAAAGAGAAAAGCAAAAAAGGACATAAAGAGAAAAATTGCTCATTCCATTACATTTATCATTCCACCAAAATCAATCAGCACGACCACATTCCTACTTTATCTGCATTCACACACGTTCGTCAACCTCCATGTCCCATCAACTTCAACTCACAGCATCTGCCACATTTCATTCACCCCATCGAACACTTACCATTTCACATACCTATATTGCACGCATACATCATTCATTGCATTTTTAGACATACCAAATATAGATAGCTTTTCCCTTCTCAGGTAAATGCATTCATTAGGTGTGTTCTAGGCAGGTACGCCATGTGCCAATCCCAATAGTTTGTTCCCTCAAAGTCAGTGCTCCAAGCGCTGGTCTCATACCACAATTCAGAATCTCAGTACTCCTTTAGACCCCCAGTGGTCCCTCAGAGCCCAAGCGCTCCTTCAGACCCCCAGCGGTCCCTCAGAGCCCAAGTGCTCCTTCAGACCAACAATGGTCCTTCAATCCAGATCGCACGTCGCGTTATCGAGCAACCGACGGATCATCCGGCCCCAGGCCCTTCAGACTAGCTGTGTCCGCCTAAAAAACACAGTGCACGTCCTTCGAGGTGCGCAAATCAGGTCAACGACCTGACCTTGCCCCCATGGCCGCTCGAAAAAGGCCATCCCCCAAGCAGACCGTTTTACTAGTACCGTTGCTAGTTTGCGCTCCATCAGACCCATTGGTCCATCAGGCTTAGGCATGCCCTTCAGACCTCGTCGGTCCTTCAGTTTAACTCCAATCAATGCACCAAGCATCGACTGCGAATTAGACCATCAGAGCCCAGTGCTCCTTCAAATCCCCGATGATCCTTATTTACTTTTGTTCTATGTCAACTCAATTTTTCAAGAATTTCTATTAAAAAAAAGAGAGAGAGAGAGAATCATAGCCTTGACAAAATTAGTGTCGTTTTATCTTTATTTCTATTTTACTCGGGAAATTTGGAAACTCTTCATACTTCCTGGTAAAATATAAATAAAGAGGGGCAGCTGTCATACTCTAATTTTGTCCGGCTAATTTAAAGCTTACTAGAAAATCCAAAATATGGTTTTTGACGTTTATGTGTGTCGTTCCCAGTCGTGTATAGGCGTGTTACTTCTCATTGTGCGCGCGTGCGATTTTTAATAATGTACACATTTTTGTCCTCGTCGCGGACGCGTGTTCGCGTCTCATTGTGTACGAGTGTTTATTTTGGTGCACGAGTTCGCGTATTCGCATCTACAGACGCGCTTTCGCGTCCCGTTGTGCACGCGTGTTTTGTGTTGGCGCTCAAAAATGAAATAAAATGAAAATAAAGAGAGGAATGGCCAAACATGTCCAAGTCTATTTTTATTACAATAAATACAATAATCAAAGTTTATAAAAATTAATTACATTTAGAGACAAAAAAAAAGCAAAAAAGTAAAACAAAAAGAGGGAGTATGCGCCCTCAGGTACAGTCTCTTTGAGTAATATGCTAAAACTAATTTCTTCTTGTTCCTTTGTTGCTTTTCCAATTTTGCACCAACAAGACAACTTTGCAGGCACCAACCTGCAAGTTGCTGCTCCTCCTCTCCACCATATATGCTCTTTCCTCTTATAGTTCAAGCCAAGACCTCCTTTTTGTATAAAACACCTGTTGTGCCAAAACAAATAGAGATCACTGCCACGCCTCTCAGCTCTCCCACACCAAGACAATTCTCCACAAACACCACCAGCCTGTATACAACCAACAACAATAATCAACAACTTCTCTATAAATAGGTCCCAACAAATAGAAACAGGGGGGAACAAATTCCATGAGAAGGGAGAGTGGAAAACTCAGCAACACAAAGGGGAGAGGATTTTGAGAAACAAGGAAAAAACAACTGAAATTTGAGAGAAAAGGAGAGAGAAACAAAACCTCTATCTCCGGCCACCGTTCGCGGTGGTCTCCGCTGTACCGTCACCACCTACACACCATCAAACCACCACAACACCACTATCACAACCATAGAGATATAGTGGGATATGACAAAGAGAAACAGTAAAAAAAATGAGAGAAAATTCTCATCTTACCACCACTGACACCGTCGGTGCGCCGGCGCGCCACCGCTGTTGCCGCCGTCCTTCTCCCTCCCTCATCGCGAACTAAAAACAGTCACCCCATCACCGAACACCCCATACTCGCTTCCCTTCCGTTCGCGTTCGCCGGCACCACCATGGAACCACCCGTGGTGGTTCTCCTCCGGTTGACTCCACCCACCGCGAGCCATCATCCGCAGAACCGTCACCCTTCCCCTTCGATTTCCCTCTCTCACTACCATCAAACCAACCCCCACCGTCGCACTCCTCTCTCTCCCCCGTCGTCGCTTCTCCAACGCACCACCCAAAACCACCAACAACCACCACACCATCCTCCATCGTAACCGCCACCATCGCCGTTCTCTCCCTTCCATCGCACCGTTGCTGTCTTTCGACAGAGCCCCATCACTATCGCTTAATCACCGCCGGCGCCTCTACGGTAGTACCTGTGGTCGTAACCTCCGGCGTCGTCCCCTCCGGCGCACTACCACCACGGCCTCCCCACAACTCACAAACCCATCATGACCTACATCTCCACCGCCAGCACCGTTGCCGTTGACACCACCACTACCGGAGAACCACCAGAACCGCCGGACGCCTTCCCCTCCACCTTCGGACGCATCTCTCTTCGGTTCTCCTAGTTCTCTCTCCCTCTGGTTCTTTCTTCCTCTATTTCCCTTATTCCCTCTTTCTCCTCTCAAGTGTATTTCTCTCTCTCTGTGCGGCTGGGACAGATTCTTAGGGTTTCAATCCCTGTTTCTTTTACTTTCCCTTTTTATACCATTTTATTCCTTTTATTTTATTAAATATTTAAATGATAAAAATGTTTTCTTTAACTCCCTCTTTTTGTCATCGAGATCCCCCTTCCCCTGATTCTTTCTTTTTTGATTTCACTATTATTCACCACTTATTTTCTATTTATCTAAATAACCAAATTAAAAATAAGTTGATCACTAAACACAACCCTTTTTTTACCCTGCACCCCTTCTCTAGTTCTAGTTTATGGACCTCATATTTTAGTTCGCGCTGATTCGATTATGGACCTGTAGTTTAACCCACTATTGATTGCACCTCCATGCTTTAATAATACAGCACCCCCTGTATTTCTACTACAACCTATTTCGTTTTCATTACACCATATTGCTTTCAAACTAATATTTTTCTTTCAAACAATCGAACCCCCCACAAAAACAGTTTGTTATTGATGGTCACTCTGAGTTCGGCTTGTTTGATCGTTAATAACAACATCAGTTTTCAAACAGGCTATGAGCGACAACCACTCTGAGTTTTACTCGTTTGGTAGTTGCGTATGCCCCTACAAATGTCTTAAAACTCCCAATAAATAAAAAACGTCCAACAAACATTTTCTACCCAAGAACTACGTGTGATTTGATTCTCTACCAGGAGATACATAGGAGCGGAGGGCGGCCGACCTCTTTCAATTGCATTAATAAAAAACTTTTTTTTTCCTTTTAATTCACTTCTCTCCTTTTTCTCAAAATACAAAAAATAACTAACTGTTTATCATGTCTTTTTTATTTATTATTATTAGGATAAAAACATTATTTTTGAATTAATAAATGTTTACACATTTAGTTAAAAGGTAACCTTCCTTAGGAAGGATGTCGTAGGGTGGTAATACATTCCCTACGCATAAACGATTCCCGAGCCTAAACCTGGTCCGCAAAACCCCTTTTATCCACTCAATAGGGATTTTCCAATGTTTGCCCTTAAACTAAAACTTTGGTGGCGGCTTCATTCAAGAACTTCGAAGAATCCCTCCTCCGGATTTTTCGGTCGCTACACATCCATTTAATAATGTTTCACTTTTAAAACCAAAATTTTTGACCATGACACACCATAAGCTAATTTCACTGACCAACATCTACTATATGTTATGACTCTAACTATAGCAGGGTTTTTTCCTTTTCTTTGATGCATCCTGATGATTTCAACTTTCAAGGATATTTGGATGTTGTGTCAAATCAGGAAGACTTGAGTTCTATTAAGTTGAAGATGGTGCTTAAGAGGAATAATGAGAGGGAGTGAGGCTTTGCCAGATTGATTTTGAGTTTTTAAAGATTAGAATGGGGTTACACTTATCATTGATAAACTTTTTAAAAGTAGGAGCACAACACTAGATGGATAGCTTCTTAGTTTTTTCAAATCTGTTGCTACAACTTATTCTTTAGGAAATTTAAGTTTTTTGGTTTACCTAATTGTCAAAAGATGTTCAGGTGGCATGATATATACTTTCAACTATATTTGTTCCAAACAATAATAACAAATTCCCACTTAATGTATGGCTATTTGTATTACTCTGGAATGGTTATATGTACTTTACTTTTCTACTGAGTTGAATGTTTGAATGGTAAGACTTTGATGCCTATCTTTTTTGTCTTATAAGGCATGGAACTAATGAAATGGGTGAAAATATGTATTTTATAAACAATCAAGGAAAATGGGGTGTATCCACAGGAGAGACATAGGAGAGACTTAAAGAGTCTCATCCAATAAATGCGTAAGGCATAATTTTTAATTTATAAAACATTTTTTTATTAATGTATAACATCACCTTACGTCATAATTTGCAGTTTATTATATAAATTGTTTTATTTATTAACCTTTTTTTATGGATGTATAACATCATCTTATGTCATAATTTGCAGTTTATAATATAAATTGTTTCATTTATTATTTATAACTTATTTACTCTTTTAATTTCAGAAAATGTTTTTTTATTTAAACTTTTCAAAGGTAGGAGCACAACACTAGATGGATAGCTTCTTAGTTTTTTCATATCTGTTGCTCCAAGTTATTCTTTAGGAAATTTAAGTTTTTTTGTTTACCTAATTGTCAAAAGATGTTCAGGTGGCATGATATATAAGTAATTTTCGTACGATTCCTATCGTACCAAATAGTAGCGATGTTTTCTTAAGGATAATACTTAAAAGTACGAAGACGAAATGCAGAAACATTAAATGAGAAGCCCGACTGGGGTTGTGTGATTCAGGCCTGAGGTTAATAAAGAAACTTTCGTACGATTCTTATCGTACAAATAGTAGCGTTTTCTTAAGGATGATACTTAAAAGTATGAAGACAAAATGTCAGAAACGTTAAATGACAAGTCGGGCTGGTGTTGTGTGATTCAGGCCCGAGGTTAACAAAGTAACTTTCGTACGATTCTTAGCGTACCAATAGTAGCACTGTTTTCTTAAACTCTTAACTATTTAGTTGTGCATTGACTTATTTTATTAGACTTACTTAAAGATATAGGTGTTATAAGGCAAGACTTTGCTCCCTGATAATTTTTTCCAAAATTAGTATTATTATTTTATTAATTTATTTATGCTTCTTTTAAAAGTACGAAGAACTAATGTCTGAAATATTAAATGACAAGTCCGACTGGTGTTGTGTGATTCAGCGTCGAGGTTAACAAAGTAATTTTTGTACGATTCTTATCGTACCAAATAGTAGCGCTGTTTTCTTAAGGATAATACTTAAAAGTGCGAAGACGAAATGCAGAAACAGTAAATGACAAGCCCGACTGGTGTTGTGTGATTCAGGCCCGAGGTTAATAAAGTAACTTTCCTACGATTCTTATCGTACCAAATAGTAGTGATGTTTTGTTAAAGATGATACTTAAAAGTACGAAGTCAAAATGTTAGAAACGTTAAATGACAAGTCTGACTGGTAATGTGTGATTCAGGCCCGAGGTTAACAAAGTAACTTTCGTACGATTCTTATCGTACCAAATAGCAACATTATTTTCTTAAACTCTTTACCATTTAGTTGTGCGCGGACTTATTTTCTTAGACTTATTTAAAGATTAAAGATCTAGGTGTTATAGGGCAAGACTTCACTCCCTGATAATTTTTTTCCAAAACAAGTATTATTATTTTATTTGCTTATTCATCCTTCTTTTGAATAGTATTATCTTTAACTATATAATCATAAGTGAGAAATGCATCATCAAGAGTGTCATGCAAAAGCCTTGCATCATCAAGAGTGTCATGTCAGAAAGAATACGATCACCATGCATGTGTCATTACGCCCCTTTAGGTGTAGTATGTTGTGAACACCATCAGATTTTTCTTATATCCATGAGACAACCATAGGTCATAATTTGGCAATATAATTTTTTTTTTGACAAAGGCAATATAATATTTTTAGTCAATGTATAATTGTTAATTTTTCTAGAGATGGATGACACAACGTATAATCCTAGGTCATAATGTTAGAATTATAATATTTTTTAAAAGGACAAATCTTTTTGAGCGCATATGAATTAATAGTTAATTTAACTTGAAATTAATATAATGTACAAATTAATTAATAGCGCATATGACCTAAGGTGATCCACCCTATTTTGCAATATTCTTTTATATAAAACCATGTTATCAATTCTACATTTATTAAAAATATTAGAAACTCTTAATAATGACATAGGCTTTTCTTAAATATATCCATAAAAAAGTAATGTTTTATGCATTAAAAATTATTCAACCCTTCCTCCTTTCAAACTTCCCTACGTCACCATGAGAATTAAAAGTTAAAAAATTTAAGTTTATAGCTTACAAATAATGTGTCACACTTTTATTAAAAAAAATTAATTCTAAAATTATGACATAAGGTGATTGTCCCTATTTTGCAATATTCCATTAATTAAAAATATTATAAAACTTAATAATAACATAGCATTTTGTTAAGTCTCCATAAAAATCCTGTTTTATGCATTAAAAATAGAATTTAAATATGGGTACTTTTAAAAATACTACTAAATACCTATTCATTGTTCAACTAATGAATATGGTTAATTTTAAAAATAGAATTTTTCTTATAAGGTTATAAATTTTTTACCTTCACTTCCTCTTCATATTAGTGCAGCAAACTATTAAGGCTATCTTCCTTTTGAATTCTACTCACCAGGTGATTTTGAAAAGCGTGGTTTTAAAAGTTAAATTGTTTTAGCTAAATTAATTAAGCATGCCTTTGTGCAGATAAATTGCTTTACAATTATAGCATTGTGAGATGGTGAAGGAAAAAACAAGTCCATTAACGTGAAAAATAAAACAACCATTGTTTCACTAATGTAAACACAACCCGTGCTACGCACGGGGCGTGTGTCTAGTTACACCATATGACAGTAAATGACAAACTAGTAAACAGAAAAAACTTCGATGAAATATTCCCTCTATTCCACATGGTTTTTAACAAAAATAACAGAACCACGTGGGCATCACGTTTTACAATATCAAAAGAATAACCATGTAAAGACCAAGCTTCATCTTGATTCCAAAACCCAATTTCCACCATCCTCCCAACCCCTAGAATAGATTAAAACGAGCTACTATGATTTACAATTTTACAAATCATATCCGACCCCATTCAAAGTTCACGTGCATTATATTAGCCTCAAGATTGGTTACATTTATAGCTGCCCTGGACCTCTCTTTGACCTTGAAGGAGGAACATT
Organism: Astragalus membranaceus; assembly: GCA_039519185.1. Classification (NCBI taxonomy): domain Eukaryota; kingdom Viridiplantae; phylum Streptophyta; class Magnoliopsida; order Fabales; family Fabaceae; genus Astragalus; species Astragalus membranaceus. The sequence continues at coordinate 36,650,646 of CM076847.1, forward strand.
GAGATCAACAGACTGAGGTCTCTTTGATTCCTCCTCTTTTTGTGCCTCCTGCATACGGTGCAGGCAATGATATCAGAAAACAGAAAGAAGCAAAATGGTGTATGCAATGAGGATAAAAATAATACACAGAAAAGTACAGTATGTTAAGCAATTATAAATCAAGCACCACCTCCCTCTTTCTTCCCAATATTCTTTCCAAATTTTATGAATGCTCGACTAATACTTTATGTGAAACATTAAACAAAAATAAAAAATAAACATGCAGAATGAAGAGGCCAGTAACCTTTTGTAATGAAGTGGATCTATTGCGTGACTTTGCCTTTGCTTTAGTGTGAGCCCGATGCTGGTTCTGCATTTGGTGAAACTGTTGTAACCTTGCAGCAAAATTTATTCCATTATATGAGCTCCTGCCATCTTCAGTTACGTTACCATCCTCATTGGTTTGATATCCATCAGGTATGTTATGAAGAAATTGGTAGTGATCACCGGAGGGCATTCTCTTTGGTTGTTCACCATTGAAAGAGTACGACGGCACAGCTTTTAAGCGAGTTTTTAGTATCTTAAAAGCGGCACTTTGCTGCATAGTAGTGTAAAATTAAGAGTCAATAGATAAGCAGCATACCGTTATTTCATACCCCCAAAAAGGACCTCAGTCAAAATCAAAGTGTACAAGGTAAGGCAATGAGATCAAGTTGATACATTCAAAGGTAACTTGTTCTCATCACAAACATAATTTTTGCAGGCCAGAGAGAAAAACCTCAAAAAAAGGATTTATTAATGTGTTTATGGAAGCCATACCAACGCTATAGTTTTAAAAATCATCTCTCAAGAAGATAACATGTTGGAACACATCCTATTCTTGCAAGAAAATTAATGCCTTTATAACTTTTTAATTGGACAAACCTGAGGAAGCAACATCAGAAGACCATACAATGCTTTGAATAGCCATATATATCTTCCATGATCGAGAAGCTGCAAAATTACAGTTACAGCACATGAGAGAAGCCATTTAAAGTATAACTATCCCTTACCAGAACCTAAAAGAGGACTGGTCAACTGATCATTACTCTAGTCATCGCATGCAAGCTAAAACTACAAACCTTGGACAGTGAAGAAAGGATGCACATGCATAGTGAAAGATGAGAGCAACAACAATAAAAACTTCTATTAGCTCAGTTGGTAAGACGCTTCACCTACAATAAGCTAAGTTGGTAAAACGCTTCACCTACACCTAGAGGGTCGTGGGTTCGAGTCATAGAGGGGGGAAGTGAAGAACACTATTGATCCCCTTTTAAAAATAAAAAATAAAAAAAAGCAATCAAGCATTCACATTATCGTGCAGCTGATATATTCCTTCTTTTTTCACTTTCTTTAAGGGGAACCCAATAATCCAGTCACAGGGTTCCACATGACAGGCGCAGTTTCTTTTAAAGTGGTGCTACTTATCATCAATTTATTTGAAGGGTCTTGCTAACCAATGCGTAAGGCACTGGCCGAGAGAAAATAATATATAGAAAGATTTCATTGGAAATTATTCAAATGGCAATGCATTAACAAATTTAATAAACTCTAACTTTAGTTCCTTATCTGGTGCCCTAAGGGCGCTTGGCGCTTGTTGGCATTTATCTAATATGAATATGAATTGTATGACAAATTACAAAAGCACAACCAACCTTTTAAGAAGTTGATAGTGGGATAAATCAATTACAAAGATGGGCTCTCATTTAAAAACTGATATGTATCGCAACACATCACTGTTGGGAATGAACCCATGAAATTCTTATAGTAACTTTTATCACTACTCTATTGTATAATGAGCGCTCTATCATATTACCATACTGGAGAAAAGAGAAAGATAAACAACACAAGTCATGCCTGTGAGAGAAACAATCCCACTAACAAGATAACCACCATTTTTTGTTACCAATAAAGAATGAAAAGAATGAAAAAAATGAAAAAATGAAAAAATGAATGCATCAGAAGTATGTTTATCAGGGATTAAATGTCCCCTCAAGGTTTGATCCAAATATAGTGGTAATATATTAGTTTGACCAAAAAACAAATATGATTTTGATGATTTTCAGCCGTGATTATCATGAACACAAACATGTCCATATCGATCACATTTTACCAGACCAAAGAACAAAATATATGCTATTACAAAATTTAAAGATACATATTGATGAAATGGTATGTTTAAAATTAAGCACCTGCAATCTAAGATAAGCGAAGATTGGAGTCTCCAACAAGCGAATCAATTTATCAAGTTGGACCAAAAACTTGACATTTATATCCTCCTCCACCAGAGATTGAATCACAGCACTTGCATGTTGGTAAGCCTGTCGAGGAAGATGCAAAATTCATATTACACAAATGGGGGTGTGCTATCAAGATAAAGCTAAAGCTAGTATATTATACACATAAAAGTTGTTTACTCTATGTGTGTGTGCGCTAGAAAGACTTCAAATGGAAACAAAAAATCATAACTGAGTTATAACTTATAGATGTATACCTGAGCTAGAAAGCAGAGACTTATAATGGCCATCGGAGAATGACACCAAGAGGCATACAAAGACACATACAAGTCCTTTCCAGCAGGATCTGCCAGTGATTGCTTCAAAAGATCTCGCATCTCAGACAATTCTGATGACGTAAGTAAGATCAAATTCAAAGCCTGAAATTTTACAAAGGGAAGAAAAAACATATACAGTGAATATTGTTTCACTACATGGGCTTGTCTGAACTTCAGACTCATGAAAGAGGAAAATAAATATAAATGAAACGAAGGCAACGAAAATTATAAAATTGACAATAGTGTCTTAGGGCTGTTGATCCCAACACCATCTAGGCTAGATACATTATATCAGCTATTAATCTTTCTCCAGTGCTATAACATTGATTTTAGGCTTTTAGCACATCAGATTCAGACGACCGTTCAGCATAATTAGTCAAGAATAAAAACAAGTTTCCGTCAGACAGCAGAAGTTTTTTGACCATTGCAATCTTGCATTTCCAATCCCATTAAAGCACAATATATTGTTAGCTTAATATGTTTTTGGTCCCTCAATATTACAATTTTCCCATTTAGTCCCATATTTTAAATATTACTCCTACGAAAATCCTCCATAAATTATTTTTCCTTACCATATATTCCCCCCATTACATTTCGCTGTTAACTACACTATTAATTACACTTTCAGTCTCTAAAAGATATCATGCTTTCCAAAAACGGGTTCTCCTTAAATATTTTTGTTTTACCAAATGCTCCCGCTATTTGGATGTCAGGTGGGCACTTAAAAAAGAAAAGCGATAGAAAACTAACAAAGATTGTCTGATAAACAAGATAACGCATGGATGACTCATTTAGAAAAAATTGCAAATAGGGACCAAATGGAAAACTTACAATATTATTAGGCACCAAAAACATATTTTGCTCTATAATATTTAGTAAAATGAATGTCAGGTGTATCCACATTACCCAACAGTAAGATTGTAAGACTGTACATAATCAAAACAAATTAGCCAGATGTTTAATAAGATAACAGTGAAAACCAAATCCCACCGATGAATGCAAATAGTTCTATCTCTTCCATCCCCCCATAACACAACATATTAATAAAACAGAAAGATGGAAATCCATTGCAGCTATTTCTGCAGCAGCCAGAAAGGTAAACAAACCTGGACCATAATTGATGCAAAATCCAAATCGGATTCTCCTTCTAATATTGTAGAAAGTTCACGGTAGACTCTCTCAGCATTCAAAAGCACACAAAGGCGGCGGATTATCAAAGCACCACGCCTGGAGTTTATAGTTTAAAATTTTAATTGTAATGAACGCATAATTGAATATTAGAAGTAACAGATTTGAGCAAATTATATAATTAGAAGAATACAAAGGATGAAGAAAAATAGCTTACTTCTCCAAAAGGGAATTATCAAGCCGAAAACTGTGCACAAGGAAAACAATAAGCTGCCGGAAGTGCTGAGCATCTCTCGCAATGCATGCATGAACATCAAGAACTAAAAGAACAACCTATTCAATATTAAAGAATCAATGTGAATTAGTGACAATTCATGTAAATTATTGTTCTCCAGTTTCCACAATTAAAAAACATAACATAAAAGGGAATTTAGTGAAACCGAAAAAAATATCACCTCTTTATTCAGTTGGCACTTCAGCAATGTTTAAATACCAAACCAGGGGGACTAAATAGGTAAGACTCTAGGTCTGTTTTTTAATTGCAAACTTGTTATTCTAGTATGATCTGTTTGTTATATGTGATTTGTCAATTGTGAGTCTTTGCCAAAGTTAATTGGGTTGGTTTCCTTTAGCATATTTTAAAATAATACCATTTTAGACACCTAAAACTGAAAAAGAAAAAAAAAAGGCTCCTACATAAGATATTAAATTATGTTTGGATACTATGATAGGCTTTCAAATATTTTCTACAAGTAATATCTTTAGAAATAAATTATTTCAGTTCAATAGAAAATAGAAAAAACAAAAATGTAATTAGCATAAAACTACCTCATCAGATGGGTCTGACAGTGCTTTGAGTAGGGTGTCAAATATGTCATTCAGGTATGTCAAAACCTGTTTCAGACAAGGAATCAACTGTGAGCCAAGGTCACCAAATCTCTATCATATGGACATAAAGGAGATAGCAACCTTCAAAACATCTTGCTTAAATAGAAAAATATAATTCCTTGGAGAAGGGAAGAAGATAAAGTTTTAGTGTTTTACACAGAAAAGGATGATAATGATGCCAAATAAAAAATTGGTAGATAAATTGTATGTTATTCAATCCCCATGAGATCATAGTTATTTACGGAATCGCGGCTCAAATGGGAAAGACGGTACAATTTGGTCAAAAAATTAATTATCCATATCAAAAAAATAATTACAACAGACCCCTAATTCCTGAAAAATTTAAAGGAAAGCATACTCTCATTTGATATTTATGCCAAAGGCAAAAATATAAAAGGAGCAGTGTTAGACCTAGTTGTTATTAGTTATAGCGGGTTGTTACAATTTGTTATATCTAGTTGTTATGATTAGTTACATCTAGTTGTTATTAGTTATAGCGGGTTGTTACAATTTGTTAGGGGAGTTGGTTATAAGTAGTTGGGTAGTTATTAATTGGTTAAACCATTCCCTTCTATCCCCTTGTATTGGAAGCCTATAAATAAAGGCTTCCACCCCCCCTTTTTAGATATCGGATCATTTTCCAAAGTTGAGCAGTGGCCTTAGGTTAGGTCGGAGTCCGGGTTAGGCCGGAGGATTGGGGACCCTTACCTCTCCACTTGTATCCATTCCACACATATCAATACTATTCCAACTTTCTTCTCATTCTTCTTTCTTTAATCAATTTCCAAGGCTTCAATTCCATATTTCCCATTAACGTTAGGCTAGGTGCCTAACAATTGGTCCGACCTGCCGGATTTCGAAGGGAAGCCAGCCGGATCTTGCGAAGGGAAACTAGCGATGTTTAAGGAAAAACCTCAAATCTTTGATGGCACGGGAGATGCCCGCAAGTGGCTGACCCAATGCGAGCGACATTTTGAAACCGACAATGTCAAGGAAGATTGGAAGGTACGACGGGCAACAACATGGTTTTTGAAGTTAGCGACATATGGGTGGTGGATCTCTATAAGGGATGACTACCCGAATGCTACATGGGAAACCTTCAAAATGGCTTTTACTAATAAGTTCAGATACAAGAACAAGCTTCTTGATATCAAGAAGAAGAGAAATGATGATAAGAAGAAGCGTGGGGTGAACACCGTAAGGTGCAGCCCACAAATCTGGTCCACGGAAAATATTGAACAGGCCATGAAGATGCAGAGGGTCGCAATCAAGAAAAAGAATCACCGCGGGGTGACAGAGAAGCAACGAACGTGCGAAAGAAAGGAAACAAAGGAACTCACGGTTCTGAAGGAGCGTACACAGAGAAGAAACAAGACACACGAGGTGCCTTTCGTCCTGCATCAACTGCCAAGACCACCGGACACTGTCGCGATCACCGGAGGAACGCCAAACCGGCGAAAGTTTCCATCGGTGCAAATGGGAATGCGAGAAGCTCGATGGAAAGACGAGAAGAAAGATGGATTTGAGATCGTTAGTACAACTTTTGCAACCAAGGAACAAAATCAAAAATTAAAAAAGAGTCATGTACTTGAGTTCACAAAAGAGAAAGACATTTCTGGTGATGGCAACAATTCAATTAACAAGAGAGTTCTTGAGGAAAAACCAGAACATTTAACGTTTGAGAAAAGCGAAGGAAAGCCCGATCAAGGAGTAAAGGGCAACGAGGACAGTTTTGCTTGCTTGGTTCGAAAGGATGCTTCGTCAAGAAGAGAGGGGTTACGCCCAAATCAAGAAACGCGACGTCCTGTCACTCATCAGAACCGATTGCACAAGTCTGCATTTTTTACGGCACGTGCTACGGTGGAGCCACCACCACCGCCGCCAAAGCCGCCGGACCTGAGTTCTCTCAAGAAAGGTGCGACGAGTGAGAAAGGAATGTCCAAACCGCGACCCCCACCGAAACCACCAAACAACAATGCAAAGACCGTCTATGTACGCGGGAAAATCAACACGAAACGACCATGGAAGAAGCTGGGGCACGTGAAATCTGCCAAAGGGAAGGATTGTTCTCACGCGTCATGGCGTAGGCCGCCGTGTAAACCACCAGATTTTGGCGACATCAAGAACGACAAGGGGAACACGACAGTGCGCGTGAAAAGAAGAAGAAAAGAACAAGCGAAGGAGAGAAGAGGCCCATGTCCCGTGCACACTAGGTGGATCATCAAACTGGGCCGAATGGGCTTGTTTACAACGAGGTCCAGAAGTAGGAACTTGCCAAGGAATTTTTCTAGTGGCACCCCCAACTCCTCATGCAACTCCTCCACAAGGAGCTTTGGTCATAATCTACATTCAATTGGCCAAATCCCCAACCTAAGAAGCCTAAGACTAGAAAATTTTAGACTCCATCATATGCGTATGCAAGAGGTTTCTCATTGGGCCCAATTACATGGTAGAGGTTCAAAAGGGTTAATTATAATTTTTATTTCCATGGGCGTGACGCGAGACAAAGTTAATTGGAACTTGGGTACCACCTATGCTTCTATGTTACGATTGGACAGCCACAGGCCTTTTCCTCATGGTTTACTCAAGGAGATGAACTTCAATGAAGTAAGCAAGGTGACTACGCATAGACTTGAGGACAAGTCTATTTTTCAAGGGGGTGGTATTGTTAGACCTAGTTGTTATTAGTTATAGCGGGTTGTTACAATTTGTTATATCTAGTTGTTATGATTAGTTACATCTAGTTGTTATTAGTTATAGCGGGTTGTTACAATTTGTTAGGGGAGTTGGTTATAAGTAGTTGGGTAGTTATTAATTGGTTAAACCATTCCCTTCTATCCCCTTGTATTGGAAGCCTATAAATAAAGGCTTCCACCCCCCCTTTTTAGATATCGGATCATTTTCCAAAGTTGAGCAGTGGCCTTAGGTTAGGTCGGAGTCCGGGTTAGGCCGGAGGATTGGGGACCCTTACCTCTCCACTTGTATCCATTCCACACATATCAATACTATTCCAACTTTCTTCTCATTCTTCTTTCTTTAATCAATTTCCAAGGCTTCAATTCCATATTTCCCATTAACGTTAGGCTAGGTGCCTAACAAGCAGAATAGCATTATTTAATGCTCACACCTTGTTTGAAGTGTTAAACCTTGCTGTTCATCACGCAGAGAGAGATAGGAGAGTTTCTACAGAATTGCAGTTTGTATATTTTTGAATATTGAAGTTAACCTTGGGTTAGCCTAACTGAATTCTAACCAAGGACTGAAGTTAACCTTGGGTTAGCCTAACTAACTCTAACTAATTCTAACTGACAGTAACAATACTAACTGCTGGAGTAACTGTGCTAACAGTTGCAGTTACTGCTGCACTAAATAATTCAGGAATGTTTCCTCTAATACACTTGAGATGTATCTATTATTATTCAATAAGAATATAGCTCTTGGCCAGAAATTACATACGAAAATTGTAGGCCATGGCAGAACTATTAGAGCATCCAAAATGGGCCTGCGCTAGGTCTGGATTTATTTTGGCTAGGCCCACAAAATTATTAACAGGCCAGTCCATGGGCCCAAAATTTGAGAATATTTAATAGTAAAATTAAATGGAATTTATGTATAACCTACTAATATATTAAGTAAAGACATAATATGACTTTCAGGATTACCGTTTGGTGCCTTTTGTGTACGCATCTACATTCTACTAGTTAGCATGATTCCATAAATTATAGACTTTGTTAACTCACCAAATCCAATGATTTTTTTGAAGTATCTTTAAAATTAATCTATTCTATTAGTTAGCAAGCTGCAGGAAGTTACTTTGCTACTTCACCAAATCTGATGCACATTATAAATTCAAAAAAATAGTATCTCTAAAGTTGAAGTTATTTTATAACCAAAATCAATTAATGTTGCTCCCTATATTTAACCTGCATCAACATGTTTTCAATTCAACATGGTACCGACTTTTTTTGACACTTTTCCAATCTTGTTTTATTTGACGCTGATACATCCAGTGCGGGGATATTATTATAATGTTTTTTTTAGATAAATGATATTATTATAATGTGTTCCAATACGTGTATGGTGTGTAAATTTGAGTGAAGGACTACTGGAACAAAATTTAGTCCATGCAATTATGACACAATTTATATTTGTTACAAAGTTTTTTAACAACGTTGCTCAGGGGCCAGTCTGTTAAGTCCGCTGATCGTAGAGGGCCGGGCTGGACTAGTAAATTATAGAACTGGAATAAATGAAAGCTCTAATATTTACAAGAAAAATGTAAAATTAATGATATATAAAAAATGTTTCTTGAAATTAGTATTCTTAAGATGGCATGAGTCATAGTAGATATAAAAACTGTTATCATAGAAATTAAAAGTAAAGAAAATGCAAATTAAAAAAAATTACAATAGGGCATAAACAATATAATTTTTCCAGAGACAGTAATGTCCAAATGGGTGTGCAATTGAGCTCTATGATATAGATTTCAAGAGGAATATCAACATAGTATCCTTTATATATCAAAATGGAAGATGAAAACAACATAGTCACCTACCTCAGTACGGTGTCTGCTTAAAAGGGTCGATATCCAGTGCAAAGCTTCAATTCGAGTAGCCTCCCATTCACCAGATAGTTGCCTGACCAACCAAACCATTCCCAAAATTATTCTACAGAATAATCAGCTAAAACTAGGTTGGCTAAACAAAAAAGACCATCATCATCATTTCCCAATAGCCTACAGGTTTCTAATTACAAGTATTTTGAAATTCAAACCTAGCCTTTTTCCCAGGATAGAAAAACTACACCTCCTTGAAATGGAGAGGATTGCTCCTACATCAAATGCTTCAGCTGGATCAGCGTTAATTGAGCGTAGCTCTTCATTGGTTTCCCGAGCAACCTTACAAATAAGCCGGAAATCATTTCAGAATTCAGATGCATTGTTTTACATAGCAGGCAACACTAAAATATGGGACAAAATGGAGAATTTAAAAAAGTAAATTGCTCCTACCACTCTAATTTTTTCTTCTTTATCGGATATGCAAGGCAAAATGGCTCCAAGAATGTCAGAATAGTATGGAACAAGCTGGTCTCCACCAAGTTTGACAAACTCATTTATCTGTTAAAAAAAGAAAGCAGACACATACTTTATGAAAAATAATGAACAAAATAAAAACCAATAATTTCGACAAGATGCAAACACTAAGCGAAAATTTGATGAGTGTGAACACTTTTTAACAAGTCAAAACATTGCAATGCCACTTACCCATGTGATAGCTGTTAACCTAGTAAATTCATCTGGAGAACCAGCCCTCTGTACCAGTATTTCAGCCATTCGACCATAATCTACAGACTTCAAGAGTAGCACTGCTCGAGTCAGAAAATGACAAATGAACAAAAATGTTGCTTTTTCTTTAAAATAGCAGATGAAAATGATGTACAGCATAGTTAATCGACACAAAAATGCACAGACAAAAAGTAGTAAGATGATCTTTAAAGATAGGAAATATATAAAAGTGGAAAGACACTGCAACTAAATCTCCCCCCGGCAGCTAACAGAGGAAAACAATGGCATAAAAGCAGAACTGGGATTTGAACAGAAAGAAAAAAAAAGGCCTTACTGGGGAGTTCTTAATCTCTTGAAGAAATTCAGAAAGAGCTGAATCAGCTTGTTGACGTATTTCATGACTCGAATCACTCAACATATTGAACAAACCTGAGGTGTTTATAAACTATTAGCTGGCTCACATTGAATTTCTATAAAAAAAAATGTCAAGGGAAAAAAACTCATTCTCCAACTCATACTTACCATCAAGAAAATCAGGAAGAAACCCCAGCATATCAATATCTGGGACACTGTCCAATACAGTAATCCATCCTACCAAAAACTGGCGAACATATGGATTCAATACATTCATGCGCTCCCTCAACAATGGTATAAATTCTTCAATACTGAAGATCAAGAAATAAAAATGGAGGGGGTACGAAACAGTATAAGTTACATTCAGAGATCTCCATACCTAGAAGTCTTTGGAAATTTAACACAAAAAATCTCAATACAGAGAATCATATAGGATACTAAAAAGAAGAAAGTGCACCTGAACTGATCACTTTCAGTCACAATATCCTGTGTTGACAAATCAATGTATAATCATTAGTTAATCTAAAAGAATTCAAATCATTAATTCATTAATATTATTCAGAAAACATCTGACGAATGATCGGCATTTTGAGGTCTGCTCAAAGGCATAGTGCAGTTCGGGAGAAACTTACAATACCTTCACAAGACGATCTAAGAGATGAGCAGCACTTTGTACATTGGCATCTGAGTCTGCAGAAAGCTTGCATAAGGCATCAAATATCTGGTTGAAGAATATAATAAAATCTCCTCTCACAACCTAGCACCAAGACACAATTTGCATCAGGTGATTGTTTATTATCGTATTGAAGCTTTACATAGGTAAGCATAACTAACTCCTCACCTTAGCTATGTTATAGAGTGCTTCACAAGCATAATAACGAACTCTGCTATCTTGATCAGAGAAAGAGTTTAACACAGGAGGCACAATTTGCTATCAAACAAAAGGTATGTAAGTAAGAAGAGTAATAAAAGGAACACCCATGCACGCACGCGCGCGCACACACACACACACACACACGCGTGGAGGCATGCCAATTAAGCTCTATACTCTATAGTAGTAGGAGCAGCACCAGCAGTAATAATACATGTATGCGATAAACTCATCTTAAAGGGAGACATTTCGACTAATTTAAGATATACTCTAGCTTCATACAAATTCATAGATTTCAATTTTACCGCCTAAGGTTAAATCGTTTTTTTTTTGTGTTGCTCAATGTTCCTGCTCCCAAAATTCGAATAAAGTTAAAATCAGCTTAACCGGGATTAAGGAAAAACACCACTACCATCTGACAAGAACAGTAGAATTACAACTAATATTCCATGCACAGACATGTTTGCAAAAATTGCAATTGCAGTTACGAAAAGCCTTGTGCTTTGTGCGATAGTTAATTCAGCTGGGGAACGATCTCAACTATGGTGAAAGCCACACATTACAACAGAATAATAATGTTTGCCAAAGATTAGACTTAGAGTATCTAAATTTACAAAAATAAATCTTATACACCTAGATGTATATAACTTTAATATACCAACTTTGAAGAGCATCCCCCAGGGAAATCATTTGATAATTATAATCTTAGGCACCAAATACCACTATGCCCTTCTAAGAGGAGGGAAAAAGTGATCCATACACTAAAAGGAATTCCCGGAATAATTTTGCATAATTTCATAAGAGGAAAGAGTTTGAATTGTAATCAATGACACACACATAATAATAATAAACATAATAATAATAATAATAATAATAATAATAATAATAATAATAATAATAATAATAATAATAATAATAATAATAATAATAATAATAATAATAATAATAATAATAATAAACCCAGACATGCATATAAATTCAAGTCATCGGGGAAACCCTCACCTCAAGATGCTGAGCAGCTTCATTAGTCAACCCAACAGTGGCAGCAGCTAAGCTTATCAACCCTCCCTTCGTTAAATTTACACAAAAATAAATTAATAAATAAATAACAACAGCATGCTCAAATTATTAAAGTCAAGCGAGAATCAACCTCCCCTCTAAAGATAAACCACAAAAAAAGAGTTTGAGCTACCTTTCGGTGATTTGCCTGTGGCGAATAAGTGAAATCCGTAGTCAACAAATTGATCACAGCAGTTATCTTATCATGTTCCCCAGCAGCAGAAAGCTGCTTCACTATCCCCTCAACCTATTTCCAAAAAACGCGCAAAATTCACCAAATTGCAGTAACCAACAATAACAGAAAAAAATCTTAAAATAGTAATAATAATAATGATGGAAGAGGAACCTCAAGAGCAGCATTCTTGCGCTTCTCATAGAGCTTGTCGGCGAGGTTGCGGAGCACGGCAGCCGGAACCACCGAAAGAGCGTCCACCATGGCGACAGGTTCGCAATCGAAAAACCCTAACGGGGGAGGGAATAATCAAATTCGCTTGCGGATATATTCTTGCTTGAAACGAAACATCGCCTATTCCGTTCCGAAAATGGAAACTCGCAATTTGCGGGGTTTTTCTTGGAATTTTGACGCGGAAATGCAATTGAGTAGGAAAATCAGAAATCGGATCTTAGAAAGGGGAAAATTGGAACTGAATTTGGAATGGAATCGTAGAATTTCTTCTTCTTTTCAATTTTTCGTGGAGATTTTCCGTTTCTATGAAATTTTAGATGAGTTTCAGTGAAATGAAATTTGGAGTTTCTTTTTTAGATGAAAAAAAGAGTAAAGAGTAATGATCGTAATTAAGCAGTGAGTGATTGCGCGCTTCTATTTCTTCGCAACTGTTGAGTTGGATAAAAGAGGAAATCACGGATATGTCCTTAATTTTTGGGTAGTAAATTAGAAATACTGATATCATCATATTTTTTTGATACACATCATCATATTTTATTCTTTCTGCATCATCCAAAATAATTTGCATTATCCTGTTTTAAATTGGTATAATAGTAATCCGCGGCATTTTATGAAGACAAGCGATTACTCATCAAAAAAAATGAAGAGAAGCGATGAATCCAATTTCAAAAGGAAAAAGTGATGAATCCAATTTCAAAAGGAAAAAGATATGAATCCAAGTTCCTTTCAGCTTTGTCCTGCTATAAGAAAAAGAAAAAAGAAAAAAAGGAGTTTGACTATGTATTCTATTCTATTGACAACACAAAGAAGTCCCACTAAGTAATTTTTTTATAGATAAACGGGTTGAACGATTTAATATTTTAACAACATTTTGATCAAAAAAAATATTTAACAAGATTAACACGCAGATACAAAATAAAGCATATTAATTAGATAATATGGAATAAGAGTGGTGTACCTGAGATGCCAAAACATTGAATGATTGACCGAATGAGAGTATGAGAGCTGACTATCCTCATTGTTGTCTACGTTTTAGTATTAGGATTAGGATTAGGATTAAGATGGAACAACGATTAAATATATAAGCAGAGACCCCTCATTGGGCTTAACTTAATGATCCAACCCATCACGGTTCATTCAGAACTAAAGCCCAACACTTATTCATCAAATATTTATTGCTTAATAATAATTAACCATAATATATATGAAATAATTGAGTATATCAATTCATTATTGATTAATTGAATAATTAATCTAACATTAACAATAATCTGAGAAATAAGAATCTTAAAGTATGTGTCAAAAAAAATAATCTTAAAGGTAGAATATAAATGATGGTCAAAATACTTTGTTAACCCAGGGTTGGTTATCTAAAAAATGATGGTCAAAATACTTTGTTAACCCAATATCATTTTTTAGGGCAAAAAACTAGTTGTGTATATATATATATATAATTTTCCGCAAAATTAATAGCTGGGACCCGACGACCCCAGTACTTTGTTCACAATTGCATTGTTCAATACCACTTTGCTATTGATTATCATATTATATAATTGTAAATATTATAAAATCATCAAAGCAGGCACTACAACATTTAGACCCTATGGCAACGGTCGAAAACCGTTTCCTATAGCCAAAAAACCGTTGCCATAACCTTTGCCAACGGTTTTGAAACCGTTGTTGTTGCGGCCGTTGCCTAAACTAAAGGCAACGGTTTTTTGGTCCCTAAGGCAACGCTAACAAAAAACCGTTGCCATTGATAGCTGAAACGCAACGGTTTTGGTTTCCACACTATGGCAATGGTTAGAAAGCGTTTCTAGTTATGGCAACACGTCAAAACCGTTGCCAAATATGGCAACACGTCAAAACCGTTGCCAAATATGGCAACACGTCAAAACCGTTGCCAGATATGGCAACACTGGATAACCGTTGCCTCATATATTCAAATAAAAACCGTTGCCATATTGGCAACATTCTAAAACCGTTATCGTTGATAAAGAAAAACCGTTGCTGCTGAGCTACACCAAAAAACCGTCCCCTATGTATTTTAACAGTCCATGTCAACAACGCTATAAAACCGTTGCTACGAACAACCGCAAATAACTAGTATATTATATATCAAACGCATCTCAATCACATCACTAACTTCTTAATCAATACAAATTGTTACTAAAATGAAACAATATTTAAAAGACATAATGATATCATAATTGTATCAAATTAATACCAATAAGGAAATGTTATCATAACTGTATCAAAATGAACTGCACTTGTTATGATAAATCACAAATTACATAAAATCACTAAAGCAAAAGTAAAAAGTCAAAATTTCCCAAGTTTTTTACTCAATCCAATCTATTTAATATCAAAGTCACACTGGGAAGAATTGCCAATTGCTTCTTTGCCCCAACTGCCATCTTCCATCAACTTTACTTCATCTCGACAATACCAGCACTGATCAACTTTTGGATCTTGCTCATCACCATGGGATTCTTTGTATGTTCCTGGGCAGCCTTAAGATTTTCCTGGAAATCAACCAACACCTGCATACGCACCAAACTCCTTAGCACATCTTAATCTTGTTAAGCTAACACATTACACTTACACGGTTACACATCAACAAGCAAAGAAGAAAAGAGCAAACCTGTCTCATAACAGGGTCTTGGAGGATGTTCTGTATCTCTGTGGTCTTGCATTCCCTTGGCCTGCAAGAAAACAAAATTTAAATATAATAAGAATAAATATTATTGCAATCATTTATCCAGTAAAGCATTCAAACTTTCAAAGTAAATAAACAGTATGACAAACCTGTCGCTCCTTCAACTCGTCGGGAGTCAAATCACCACGGCTGGCCTTATTAATTTGCTGTACACATCTGAAATGGATAGTGTATGATTAACCACACTTTGCAATCAACAAGGAAATTTGTAACATTAAACACATGTTGGGCCAATATCGTACCTTCCAATGCCATCAAGCAACTTTTGGTTGTTGGGGTCATGTTTCAACCCCTCCTTATATGTTTCCAAAGCCTTTTCATACTCCTTCATGAAAACAAATCCTGCAAATTCATCTATTAGTGTTTGTTATGAACTTATGACTAAGGTAATCTGCAAATTCTGTGATAAGCTAAGAAATGCAAACAAATTCTGCCCAATGGCTCTAAGCCTTGGGATATATTCAGTTACAGATGTAACAATCCTACAACAACATCATCAATTCATCATATAAGACAACAACTTACATTAAATTTACTCACTCTATGATATATTGAATTAAAAAAATTAATTTAAGACTGCATAACTGAAACTTATTAACCTAATCATTCACTTGGGCTTACCACATATCACAAGAATCACAAGCAATTGATGTATCAAGACCAGAATCTCCATAAAAGAACAGAAAAGATTACATAAGAACACTCATGCAAGGATCACAAAGCTAAGATTTCCCTATAAACTTCTAAAGCTGAGAGATAAGATATCAACAGAATGATGCTGTTTGTTTGAATGTTTAACAATCAGAAACCTAGCCTTAGATACTCTCAGGCTAATTGGTAAAAAGGTAAAAGAAATGAGCAATTCCAATGAAAATGCAGGTTTAATCACAATCAGAATCAGAAAGACTAGCATTTGTGTCATTCTTATGGCATAGACACGCAACAAAAGCATGTCAACCATTGTGCCAAGTGCCAAGTGCCAGCAGCCACACTTAAAAAAATATAGCTAGCCACTCATTGTATATGGACCTAAATTTTATTGATTGAAGTGAAACAATGAAGAGCTTAGAGACTAGAGCTCTTGAATTAAAAATAGCAATAGTACACAACAAGAAAAATAGATCCAAACCAAACTTAAGAGATGCTATGGAACAGACACAATATGTAAATGAGACACAGACACATTTAAGTTATTTCAAATGACAATTCATTGACCATTAACAAAATCATCCACAGCAAAAATAAAACACCTGAATTCATATACAACTATATATTGAGCAGCAAAAGTATTAACAAAAACAGAAAGGGGAAAGCAAATGTACCTTAATTACCTTAGTCCTCTTAACAAGCATTGCAACAGCAGTCCTATAAGAAGAAGGAGAATATACATAAGCAACTATAAGGTGAAACAAATAAGCCCAAAATGCAAAAAAAACATCAAGTAAAGCTAAAATAAAAAAAATGTGACTATCTTAAGGCAAGATTACTAACTCAATCCTATAAGAAATAATAATTCTTATAAGAAAATCATCTCTCAGAGGCTTCTCTTCAAGTGTCATTATAGAAATACTTATGGGAAAAACATGAGAAAACAAACCCCTATAAAATCAGATGTTTCTGTATACTGATGACAGTTCAAGATATGCAACTTCAGCTGCAAACAAGCACTTAGTAACTGACAAACAGAAGTCTTTCCTCCACCTGTTTCCCCAACAAGTAGCACAGGCTCACGTAATGGGAAACAGCGTTCCACAAGGAGATTGTATCTCCAACAACTGAAAACAATTCACAAGAAGATTGTATCATTGCAAAGAAAGATTATCAAAGTAAAATGCCCTGCAAAGAAAGATTATCTAAGTAAAATGGCCGGTAGATTTGGCTTCAAAACATCCACGAGAAAAGCTGTTGCCTCACGGATCAGGTTTCTCTAAGCAGACCAAAGAATAACCAAGATGAAAATGGCTTAATGTTTAGAAGCATTTTGTACTAAATCAGTGATTGTGAAGCTAAAACTATTTTAGCTTCTTCATTATTGATTTTTGTAAAATACCAAAGCACTGTTCAAAAATCTGAATGAAGCTACAGAAACTTTGAAAAATATGATAAACATCATTGAAAATAGTGCTCAGCAGAAGCTTTGAACACTGGCCTAACTGGGTGGGATTGGCAAAACATTGGCTTGAAATGTTCCTAACCAGAGTATGATTTTTCACCAAATGATCAGGATCCAAGTAAATGACGTAAACTTGTAGTCACTCCAATTCGAATATAACACCTAAAGCAGAGTACATTAAACTATGAGAATTACTTGATAGCACGAAACAAATGACAAGACGACGTGGCAAACTCTAAACACTATTCATATGCAGTTTTCCATGTATCATAATTAAAATGGAGTGATATTCTGACAATTCTTCAAATATGTTTCGTACTATATGTCATCTGAAGTGAAAAAACAGAAAATGCCAAGTTCTAATGTTGTCCATCAGTTGAAAACTTTTGATAGGATCCCAATTGTGAAACGTGGGCCCAAAGAGTAATGTAGGATCCCAATTGTTATAACTATATAGCATAGTTATTTTTTACATTATTGTTTATCTATTATAATGACAAACAATAGCCTAAAGAAAGAAACTACTCTAAAGACACTTTTCATTTGTGCCTAAAATTTACTTAAGTATTATAGTTCAAAGTACACTCAGCCAGATAAAAAGATGCTTGATTACCTTGGGTATACCAATCCTGATGCAGGGAAAATATACATGGCGAACCATCCATTTGTGCACAGGCTGCAATATCACGGAATTCACTCAGTTGAATAGTAATGTATTAAAACTACACAATAAAAAATCTGATATGTTCTGAAACTAAAACGGATAAATACATAATCTAGTAACAAAAAAAACAGTTCATATCTAAATGAGGGGTTTAGGGTTTGGTTAAAATTCTGCTAACAGTTGTGTTTCAACCCAAAGCAAAACCTATGAACAGTTAAATAAGTATTGGAGGTGCACCTGCGAAACTCTTAGTATTCAAAATAGTTTCAGGATGAGGAAGCCAAACCAAACTCTGTGCACTTTCACGCATCAAGCATTTGCCATGTCCTTGTGAAAACTTCTCTTTCCTCAAGCACCTGAACACAACAATAAAACCCCTAAAATCACAAAAACGAATCATAATGGAAGAAGAATAAAAAGAATCGATCCACAAATATAAAATGAAAGGTTAAAAACTATGGGAGCAATAGGTGTACAATCAGAAACAAAAAAATAAAACCCTAAAAACGCGTACATGCCTGAGACTCGCTTCTTCGCGACAGAGAGATTGAGAACGAGACAATGAAAGTGTGAGAGACAGAGCGGAGACGGAAATGGCTTGTTCTCGTTGAGAATGGAATGAAAGAGCGCAATAACGAGAGATGAGTGGTGGATCGAAGAGCCACCAGAAAATGGGGAAGTATGATTTGGGGATCTAAAGAGGGAGTCGCTGAAGATGGGGAAGTATGATTCTGCGCGAATGCGTGAATGATTTCGAGGGAAAGGAAGGGAAAGGAAGGGTGGGTGGGTGAAAGGAAGGGAGTCGCTGAAGATAGGGTGGGCTGCGCTGCGTATGCGAAGGAGAAAGGATTTTAGGGTTATGTGTATGCGTATCCATCAATGAGAAAGGGTATTTCTATTTTTTTATTTTTTTAATAATTTTCTCTACGGCAACGTTTTCGAACCGTTGCATAAAGCTTAAACAAAAAACCGTTGCCGTAGACCATATGGCAACGTTTATGAGCCGTTGCCTAATGATTAAACAAAAAACCGTTGCTGTAGACCATATGGCAACGGTTTTGAACCGTTGCCAATAAAAATATTTTAAAAAAAAATGAATCGGCAACGGGGTCAAAAAACCGTTGCCATTGATGTCTAAGGCAACGTTTTTTTTGGCGTTGCAAGATTAGGCGTTGCCGTAGGGTCCAAATGTTGTAGTGAGGTGTAGTAGTTTACACCTGCGAGTCTCCATACCCAAGTTCAATCCGCCCTTGGAACATTTTGTTATTGTAAATCAGTGTTTTAAATCTTGTATGTAATTTTCCGCAAAGTTAATAGTTGGGACTCGAACCCAATACTCTGTTCGCACTATAGCGTTCAATACCACTTTGCTACTAATGGTAATATTATATAATTGTAAATATTTTTATATTTTATATATTACCTCTCATTTCAATATAAAAACAAACCATCCACCAATTCATTTTATTTTTAAGGAAACATTGTACCAATTATTGGTACTCTCTTTAGCCATTATATTCCATTTTTATATAAAAAATACTTTTTTCTTACATATAGAAACTCAATGCATTAGTTTTTCATAAGTTTGATTTTAGTTAATTAAGTCTGGTAAGCTTATTACACGCTCATAGAAGATCTCATTGATAGATCTAATCTACGTATCAAAGGTGCATGGATGTCAATTAGGAAATGTTGTGTTCAGCCAAAGATTAAATTATGCAGTACTGAACCAAGACAATAGGACCATATTTGTCATGATGCTCTAGGTATTGTGGTGAAGGCGTAATGACAAAGTTTGGGAGAGTGTCTTGCAACCAGTTACACAGGTGGTTAGTAGAGCTCTGGACTCATTCCACGAGTGGAGATGGGCGTGTACAAAGAACGCTACTGCACGTGGCGTTAATGGACAGCAGCATGTTATGGATATTCGCTAGGAGAAACCTTGTGAGGGTACACTCAAATCTAACATTGATGCAGCCTTGTTTAATTCTGAAAACAAGTACGACATAGGAGTGTGTATCCGATCTTTTAAAGGCAATTTTAATAAAGGCAAGACTATGTGGTTCACATGCGTTCCAACACCTCAAGAGGTGGAGGCTATGGGACTTTGGCAAAACTTACTCTAGTTGGAGGAATTGGGGCTGACTTCTGTTTCCATAGAACTGGATTGTTGATCAGTTGTCGTACGCGGGTCAAAAAAATAAAAAGGATAAAATATAGTAATAAGGTAAGTAACTTTGGTCGTCTCACAAGGACCTCTAAGTGCTGAAATTACCAAGATCAAGAACGAAATTAAAAGTATGAAAGGGGGTTTTTTTGAAGAACGATTTTATTAAGGAGTGTAACAATTTAAAGAGACAATCAATCCATTGATTTCAGGTGCGTTTCTTGGATCAATCATCGGTTCTAAATATTCGTTCAAGGTTTTAGTTCTTAATTGATAATAAACTAATCAAGAAAGCGTCAATCAGTTTATACGAATTCACACTGTCTTAAAGCAAGCGTCAAAACAGTGTGTTCGATCAATCGTGATGGTGAACAAGCGCCACTAAAACACAATCAATATCATAACTGAATTCAATCAATCCTCTATCAATTCCTTCTCGAATTAAATAAAATAAACGATTAAATAACCCGAATAGCTAAGAGTTGCGAAAACAGATTCACATATAAACAAGTGTCATATATAAACGATTCGCGTAATGCAACTAAACCAAATCTGGGTAATTAAGCATCTCACAAAAACGAAATTTGCAAACAAAGAATTCAGATGTGGAATTGATAGAGAGGAAGGAACTAAAAACTATAAACGAAATAAACGAAATAACATTAAACACCGAACCTCAAAATCCTTAAAAGTACGCCATTTACCAATGGAATGATCTAGAGCTTTAAGCTTCCATGGAGGCTCAGACACAAAATTCTTCAAATTGTATGATAATGCATGACCAAAGAAAACGACTCTGAAAAGTGTATTTTGTCTCAGAGAAAACGAAAAACCTAAATCCCTAACGGGTTCTGTGATAAAAGTCCGTTAACAAACTAATATTCGGCCCAAAACCCATTTTACACCGTATTGCTTCGGTATTTCGCAGTTTTGACCTTCAAGACTTCAGAATTGGGTTTCGAGCTCAACATACGAATTGTAACTCTGTTCCTTAGCTTTCCAACGCATGCTTGTACGCCTCAATCAGAAAAACGACACCCAATGTTAATGTTATGGCCTGCAGAGTAGACAGGGGTCAATATGAAATAAAAACAAGAATTAATCAAGAAATTACTATACTGCTCAAATGAGACCAAAAATCTAGAAACGTGCTAAGACTTGTAAATTAGGCATAGAACACAATAAAAAACACCAAGTCCAAAGCTTTAAATAATATATTAAAATGCACTGATCAAATTCCCCACACTTAGGCTATTGCTCTCCGGGCAAAACACAGAAAACACGACACAAAAACTGATGAGAGCCTACCATGGGCTTGCTGTCCAATTTTAATTACCCTAATTTTATTTTAAGTTGTGATAAAAGTGCATGTGACCAACTGATATATTTGGGATCAAGGCACTAAGTTATTTCATTTCAAGTTATTTTTTTAGTGTGTTTAATCCACTTCAAGTGGTGTGTGTGTGGCGCATATTTGTGTGAGTTGACGGCGTCAACAAACTTGTTGATAAAGGAAGGCAAACTTGCTAACCAAGCAAACTTGCTAATCAAGAAAGGCAATCAAAGGAAAAAGAAATTGCGAGATCCTAATCATTAATGGCGCATTCAATGCCAAATCAACTAGGATATTTTCTTAATTGTTTTGACTAGTATTCTTGTAATTTTTGGGTACCCTTTATTTCTTTTCCTTTGTATTCAGCAAGATCCTCCCTTATTATAAATAAGGAGTTTAAGTGTCAATGAAATTTTAACAGAGACTTTATCAAAGATTTTGAGTTCATACTCTTTGGTTCTGGATTGAACCAGTTTATTCGATCTTATCAAGAATTTTTTTTCTTGTGGTGATCCTCACATTCATAGGCTTATCATTGTCTTGGATTAGACCAAGGTGGCGCCCCTAACCTTCACACCCATCTTCTTCACGTATTAAACAAGAGTTTATTTCTTTTGTTTAGCTTAAATCTGTTCCAAAATTATCCATCACATAACCCACGAAATTCATATCATTTCTTTCCCATATTCCATCCATCTTAAACCCAAAAATACAAAAATATAAGTCACAACAAGAATCTATACTGAAAGTCAAAGAAATGGCCAATTTCCACAACAAGGAGGCCATCATTTGGTAATCAGAGCAAGGTTCGAATTGGACCTTTGTTTAAGCAATTCTAGGTTTTGTTTACCATTTTTTTGCATGACTTCTTAGGAAAAAATGAGTGGAGAAGATATTCCTAGTGGCGAACTTCTCATGGTGAGGAGGTTGTTAGGAAATTTCGTGAAGGAGGAGGATACAACTCAAAGAGAGAATATCTTTCAAACAAGATGCGTAGTGCAAGAAAAGGTATGTTCTCTAATTATTGATGGAGGAAGTTTTACTAATGTTGCTAGCACACGTTTAGTTTCTAAACTTCATTTGGTAACTACGCCTCACCCTAAGCCTTACAAACTTCAGTGGCTTAATGATAGTGTTGAAACGATTGTGAATGAACAAGTTGAGGTGTGTTTTTCAATTGGTAGGTATGAGGATGTAGTGATGTGTGATGTGGTGCCTCTGGAGGCTAGTCATGTATTGTTAGGGAGGCCTTGGCAATTTGATAAGAAGGCTAGTCATGAAGGGCATACCAACAAATATTCTTTTGTGCATCATGGTAAAAGGATCATACTTGTTCCTCTGAGTCCAAGTGAGGCGAGAGATGATCAAATAGAATTGAGAGAAAAGTGTGAAAAAGAAAAAAAAGAAAAAGAAAACGAAAAAGAAAAAGACATAGAGTGTGGAAAAAAAGAGGAAATGAGAGAAAAAGAAATAGAGGATAAAAATGTTATTATTGATTATTGTTATAATCCTAACCGTTTTCCCAGTTTTGATGATTTTATTATCAAAAAGGCTGTGGATGACATTCCAAAAGAAGAAGCTTGCAAGAAGACAAATGCAGAAGTGCTTCCAAAGGAACAATGCAATGCTTCCATTGAATTGAAAGAGAATAGCATTGGGAAATCATGGCATACAACTATACTAGTACCTTCTTCTAAGTTGGTTTGTGTGGTCAAGTGTTGGGATTCTTTTAATATTATTCAACTGCCTAACATTTCTTCTTTATGTCATGAGGAGAACAAAGTGAATGAAGGAGACTATTTTTCAGGGGTGGAAAAAATTGTGAGTTTGGGAAACCTAATTATGACCAAGAAACGGAAGAGGAAGTAAGTCACTCAAATTCTACCAATGGACTTGGAAATTTCCCTATCGTGAAAGTTACATGTGATGGGGTCGTTAGACTTACTTTTGACCCTGGAGGATTGCAGTAAGGAATTCGAGGTCGAATTCTCTCGAAGAAGGAGAGAATGATGAGAGCCTACCATGGGCTTGCTGTCCAATTTTAATTACCCTAATTTTATTTTAAGTTGTGATAAAAGTGCATGTGACCAACTGATATATTTGGGATCAAGGCACTAAGTTATTTCATTCCAAGTTATTTTTTTAGTGTGTTTAATCCACTTCAAGTGGTGTGTGTGTGGCACATATTTGTGTGAATTGATGGCGTCAACAAACTTGCTGATCAAGGAAGGCAAACTTGCTAACCAAGCAAACTTGCTAATCAAGAAAGGCAATCAAAGGAAAAAGAAATTGCGAGATCCTAATCATTAATGGCGCATTCAATGCCAAATCAACTAGGATATTTTCTTAATTGTTTTGACTAGTATTCTTGTAATTTTTGGGTACCCTTTATTTCTTTTCCTTTGTATTTAGCAAATTCCTCCCTTATTATAAATAGGGAGTTTAAGTGTCAATGAAATTTTAACAAAGACTTTATCAAAGATTTTGAGTTCATACTCTTTGGTTCTGGATTGAACCAATTTATTCGATCTTATCAAGAATTCTTTTTCTTGTGGTGATCATCACATTCATAGGCTTATCCTTGTCTTGGATTAGACCAAGGTGGCGCCCCTAACCTTCACACCCATCTTCTTCACGTATTAAACAAGAGTTTATTTCTTTTGTTTAGCTTAAATCTTTTCCAAAATTATCCATCACATAACCCACGAAATTCATATCATTTCTTTCCCATATTCCATCCATCTTAAACCCAAAAATACAAAAATATAAGTCACAACCAGAATCTATACTGAAAGTCAAAGAAATGGCAGATTTCCACAACAAGGAGGCCATCATTAATGATGAGAGCCTACCATGGGCTTGCTGTCCAATTTTAATTACCCTAATTTTATTTTAAGTTGTGATAAAAGTGCATGTGACCAACTGATATATTTGGGATCAAGGCACTAAGTTATTTCATTCCAAGTTATTTTTTTAGTGTGTTTAATCCACTTCAAGTGGTGTGTGCGTGGCGCATATTTGTGTGAATTGATGGCGTCAACAAACTTGCTGATCAAGGAAGGCAAACTTGCTAACCAAGCAAACTTGCTAATCAAGAAAGGCAATCAAAGGAAAAAGAAATTGCGAGATCCTAATCATTAATGGCGCATTCAATGCCAAATCAACTAGGATATTTTCTTAATTGTTTTGACTAGTATTCTTGTAATCAAGAGTTTATTTCTTTTGTTTAGCTTAAATCTTTTCCAAAATTATCCATCACATAACCCACGAAATTCATATCATTTCTTTCCCATATTCCATCCATCTTAAACCCAAAAATACAAAAATATAAGTCACAACCAGAATCTATACTGAAAGTCAAAGAAATGGCAGATTTCCACAACAAGGAGGCCATCATTTGGTATCAGAGCAAGGTTCGAATTGGACCTTTGTTTAAGCAATTCTAGGTTTTGTTTACCATTTTTTTTTGCATATTTGAACTCCTCTTTTTTTTTTAAAGTAATTTGGACTTTTGAATTTCCAGAATTGGACATCTATAAATTAAATAACATCAAAAACAAATTTGCTATTAAAATTTCGGATCAAACTATTACAAGTGAAGTTTCCCCAAAGAAAACCGACGCTAGCTAATTCTCGGATTAAAGAGTTGAACTCAAATAATTCATTAAGGACACAATCAGGTCAACCAATTCAAAAACAACAACAAAAAGGTAAAATGCTTCCTAATGCAACGAATTCAAATTCAGGATATTGAATTCATTTTCCAACAAGTTGAATTCAAGTTGAGCATGAATTGAAGCTAAGATCCAAAACTAGGGTACTACCGACAACCGTAAAGACAAACCAAAGGACAAGTTAAAAAAAAAGGAACAAAACAAAACAGTAAGGAAAGTAAAGGGAAGAATACCAATGTGTTGAAGAACAAAATTCTCGCCGTAACAAAAAATAAATAGATTTCTCTAGCAGATTTTTTTTTGATTTTTTTTCTTGATTCAAGAACATAATAACAATTGGTAATGGCTCTGAATACCACTTGGTAAACAAAACCTAGAATTGCTTAAACAAAGGTCCAATTCGAACCTTGCTCTGATACCAAATGATGGCCTCCTCGTTGTGGAAATTGGCCATTTCTTTGACTTTCAGTATAGATTCTGGTTGTGACTTATATTTTTGTATTTTTGGGTTTAAGATGGATGGAATATGGGAAAGAAATGATATGAATTTCGTGGGTTATGTGATGGATAATTTTGAAACAGATTTAAGCTAAACAAAAGAAATAAACTCTTGTTTAATATGTGAAGAAGATGGGTGTGAAGGTTAGGGGCGCCACCTTGGTCTAATCCAAGACAAGGATAAGCCTATGAATGTGAGGATCACCACAAGAAAAAGAATTCTTGATAAGATCGAATAAACTGGTTCAATCCAGAACCAAAGAGTATGAACTCAAAATCTTTGATAAAGTCTCTGTTAAAATTTCATTGACACTTAAACTCCCTATTTATAATAAGGGAGGATCTTGCTGAATACAAAGGAAAAGAAATAAAGGGTTCCCAAAAATTACAAGAATACTAGTCAAAACAATTAAGAAAATATCCTAGTTGATTTGGCATTGAATGCGCCATTAATGATTAGGATCTCGCAACTTCTTTTTCCTTTGATTGCCTTTCTTGATTAGCAAGTTTGCTTGGTTAGCAAGTTTGCCATCCTTGATCAACAAGTTTGTTGACGC